>JAVQKG010105571.1:0-18970 GCA_036025885.1 Hypseleotris bucephala
TTTTAGAGAAATTTACAAAACTTGGCAAAAGCATTCTTCACACACATCCTGACAAATCACAAAAGTCAAATAGACCCTTCCCATATTTGTCATGGTTTGGGGGCGGGGCCTCTTAATTGCACGTTAACCATATCAAAACCCTTAGACATCACGGATTAAAGTAGCGGTTAGTTCTAAAACATTGTATAGGGGAAATTTGCTGTCCTGGCGTCGGTATGCACTCTCCGAGTGCTTTCTAGTTGCTAATATTATTTGGTTAGACTTGGGTTAGTTCTGTATTAGTCTTTGCACTTGATTTAGATTATGTCCTGGCAAAGGTATTGTTTTTGCTAGTTGGCATGAATTTGTGTGTGCGTGTCAAAAAATGGCACCTTCTCTTGATAAATTGGATGTGGAAACCTCAAAATATTCTTTTGATAGTACTTGTTGTGAAAAGGTTGAACAGCATTGCTGTTTTTAAATGCATTTTACATTGTGAAGCATGAATATCACCCTCCTCATTCACTTTGCCAACAGTACAAACTTGCGTTATGGCCTCAGTGGCCAGCACTGACAAAATATATGTCCCATGCCCTCTTATTGTAGGTTTTTCCCCCAGAGTTGTCTTGTGCATGGTAAACCTGAATCCCATAGCCCTTTCAAGTGGAGAAGGCATGAGAGGGCAAGCTATTTTAGGAGTGGCATGCTGGAAGAAGCCCTTGACCTGGTTTATCCTTTCAGAAAGAAGGAAAACTGATGATCAGATGTCTTCATAAGTTAGTGTGAATATTTGAGCATTGCTATCACCGTCAGTGATTTCAAAGTCGCCATCTGCTTTAGTGTACTATTAAAAACAAAAGAAATATATTATGGACTCTTGCCCTGTACAAGAATTTGTGTGCACATTAGAATATGCACATATAACACTAAGATAGAAGTATGTGAGACTTTAAAGGTGCTCGTTCATCTAGTTGGCAGTATGCATTGTCAGCTCTGTACCATCCAGTCCCTCTGCCCCAAGGGGACTTCATTCAGGCAGGACCAGTGCAGCTGAGGTCCACATAGTCCATACTTTCCGATCCTAATACTAACAAAATTAGCAGTATAGCTACACATTATAATGTATAATTGTGTTGTTAAATTTGCAAAAAACTAAATGACAAATTTGTTATTGTCTTCTATCTGACAAATTTACGCAAATATTCGATCTACTACGAGAGCCTATAATAGGGCAGATTTAGGGTACGTTTGTTCTACTTTAGTTCTGGTTTAGCCCTGGTTTACTCTTAGATAAGTCAAACAATCTATATAAAAACTATATGAAAATATTGTGATATATCAATAATGTCAGGCTGCATCGTCTGCAGATACTTCCCATTTTGTGTTAGACTGTTACAGAGGGTTAGGAATGTGAAAGGGGAGCACATGTTATAAACTTAATGTTTTTGCTCACAAAATCAGGTACTGCAATGACACGAGAACACCAATTAATAACACAATGTGACCTCACAGGGCTCAACCTCAGACATAAAGACACTCTGTTCTCCATCAAACATTGACTTATTGTGTTGTTGTGTGGGTGCTAGAATCATTTGCAAACAATACCAGCCTTGATCCAAGGGACTGCTCTCTTTTCCACACTGCCCACCATTTTTTATGTATTTACTGTATACAATATAATCCATGCATTTACTACCACAGATTGTAAAATTGAACTTGGATTTTTGAGTGGGGAGTTAGACTACTGAAGGAGGAGTAATCTACTCAAACATGTTTCTGTTTTGTATATTGTCATCCTTAAGTGTGCAATAAAAGTACTTGGATTTTGGTGTTCAGCTGTTAAACAACACTCCCACACGTTCACTACTAAAGCTGATACACCTCTCTTTAACAGTCCCCTCCCCCAAACAGTCCCTTTTCAGAGCTTTTTCCAGTGAGAGTGAATATCCTTCGTCAGTGCGAGATATAAATAAAGCCAGGGGAAGGCAAGAGCCGTGTTGGTGGGAGGGACCGGGCATGAGGGCTGAGGGGAGAGAGAGAAGGGCTGTCTCATGCCATGTAAGAGCTGTGCAACTTCTTGTATTTTAGAGACTCGCACTAAGTAGACACAGAGAGAGAAGGATTGTGGATGTGTCGCACAAAACCTGAAATCTGTGTTCAGGATGGTTGGGAGGCACCTCTCTTCAGGTATTTTACTGCAGCGCTGCCTTTGGTTTGTGTTGCTCTCATGTTTTCTGCTAGAGCATTAGGCTTTAGCGAAGGCACGCTGCTACCGAGCATTGTGCTGCAAGATTTTGTATATGGTTAGGAATGACACATTGATGCAGTAAGAGAGGCGTTTTTGCAGCTTATACTCTGCTCGGAGCTGTTTTGGCTGTGGTTCAGTTCTGAGAAAATGGCGGTCCAGCACTTGTAAGCAGAGTGACGCTACAGAGCTACGGAGCTATGTTGTCAGAAACATAGTCCTCTCATTCTCACTGCCTGCTCCTGTGCCTTTAGTTGCCACCATGTTAAACTGCAAATGGGATTAATAATGCTTACGTGCAGTGTGTGGACTTCTACAAACTGAACATGCATGTAAAGGCGCCTGTAAACAAGAGTAGTTGTTGTTATAGAGATAGTACTCATGACTGGACTTATCTCTCACTTAAAGAAGGAGATTATTTGTAATTAAGTAATTAAGTAATTAAGTAATTTACTTAATTTAACCCTAACAGTATAATACATTTCCACTCATTCTTTTGTGGAGTTTGTTTAAAAAATACATTAAATTTGAACTAAATGACTAGACTGTCCTGAAGTACCTGTAGCCATTTTACATATTACTTTTGCGTGTCTTCTTGCTAATCTCACATGGATAATAATGACATACATTTCTTATCTCTAATCTTTTTTACAGAACTGCCCCGACAGAGTGGGCCTGGAGCACAGTATGATAATCCGCTCTGGGGTCCCCTGCCAACCAACAGGAGTGCCACAAGTGCTGCACCTTCCAACAATCTCAGTTGCTGGGATCAATTGATCATTGACCAGGAGAACACTGAGACTTGGCCTTCTGTAACTCACAGCCAGAGCCAGGCCGCATCAGGAGGATGCTCTTTGGACACTGATCTTGGTCACCGGACCAGTAAGAACATCAGTAGTATTTGTAGTACACCAAGTATGGCCACAGGGGCTAACAGCCAGACTGGCCACTTCTCTGCCAACCACCTCAGCAGCAAGACCAACAGTGGGCCCAGCCCTGCCAATCATACTGGAACCAGCATGCTCTCGAGCCAGGTGGCAGCCAATCGCAGCTGGGGGTCAGGACCTCCCCACTGCCCCCCGCAGTCATCATTGGGGAGTGAGGGGAAGAGTGACAGCCCAGTTAGCAGGGGCTGGGGCTCCTCCTCTTCTTCCACCACTAACTTTAACTTGAACTTAAACCCTAATGCCAACCCATCAGCTTGGCCCATGTTGGGACATGATGGGGCTGGTACTGGGACAGGCAGCTCAGGGGGAGCCAGTACAGTGTCACCTCCTCACTCTACATCAAGCCTCTGTAACCCTCCTCCATCCACCCAGACCAGCACCTGCACTGGAGCCAACACTAACAGTAACCCTGCGGGGATCAGCAGCGCCTGGGGCGGGATCATGTCCTCTGACAACACAGAGACACAACCCGCCTCTTCCTCGAATGTGTCTTTCAGTTCAGAACCTCACAACCTTAAAACTGATGGACCAAATCTCTCTAAGCAGGAACCCCCAAGTCCCATTCACAACTTGCCTGGTTGGGGTAAAACACCTGTTGGCTTGAGTCAGTCTCACCAAGAAGGACCGCACGTCAATGGAGAAGATACCAGCTCAGCATGGGCAAACAGCAGTGAGGCAAAGGCACCTACATCTAAAGATGCACCTGGCTGGGACTCAGGCTGGGGTCGTGGAGGAAGTACAGCGGGAAACTCTGGGGGCTGGGGTGAGCAGTCTAGGGGTGACTGGGGGAAACAAAACAGTGATGAAGCCCATGGAGGGTGGCCACCTCAGGATCAACAGGCGGGTCCCTGGAGTCGGGCCGTGAGCACAGCGGGTGCCTCAGAGGGCAGCAGTGACAGTATGGAGGGACACCCACACCGCAGAGACCGCCCCTCAAGGGATAATCCAGCTCCTGTACTTCCTGCTCAGGATCTGGATCCTCGTGTTCTTTGTAACACTGGCTGGGGCCAGACCCCTGTCCGCCAACACACCTCCTGGGACATGGAGGACACTAAACGTAAAAATGAAGTAGGTCCGGATTCATGGGTTCCTGGTCCAGCTGTTTCAAATGAATCTCAGGGGCCCCCCACCAACCTGGCCCCACCGCAGAGGACTGATTCTGTCAATAAAAACGATGTGCCTGCTCCTCAGGCTGCTCCTGGTTGGAGTGCAAGTGCCCCTCCTACAAACCAGAGCAGCTCAGGTTGGGGAGATGGAACCAACACCAACAAAGCGCCTGCTGGGCCTAGTGGTTGGGGCAGCCCTACAACAGGAGGCCCAAACACTAATGTGCCCAAAAATGGAGCTCAGTCCTGGGTTGAGGAAAAATCTACTGGTTGGGATTCTCATGCCAAATCCACATCCCAAGGTTGGAGTGATCAACCGAAACCATCTCATGGCTGGGGCAATAATGGGGGCAGCAGTAACGCAGGAGACTGGAGAGAATCAGACGAGAGCAAAAAGAGTCCCACAAATGCTGCCTGGGACGGAGACCCGGGAGGCTGGAAAGAAAATTCACGAAGCTGGGGATCATCAGCTGCGGGTCCTGGGAATTCTGGAACTGGAGGAAATGGAAGCTGGGGAGAACCGGTCCACCAGCGCCCAACTGGACCTCCTCAAGGATGGGGAGGCAAACCGCATGATGGTCATAGTAGTGGTGGGGGGACAATGGGGTCATGGGGTGGATCTGTCCCAGTGAAGCAGGGTGCAGGCTGGAGTGGTGGTAAGCAGGAGACCACTGAGCCCACAGGCTGGGAAGAACCATCTCCTCCTTCAATCAGACGTAAAATGGAGATCGATGATGGGACCTCTGCATGGGGAGACCCTGGTACCTACAACAAGAGTGTCAACCTCTGGGACAGGAACAATCCAGGAGCGTCCCAGGCTAAAGTTACAACTGTAGGAAATAATCCACCAGGCTCCAACAGCAATCACTCTCAGTCTCACAGTCACCCCTATCACGGGCCACAGGGGCCTCTTCAGAGTCACAGTCAGAACACCCAAAACCCTGGCCTCACCAGTGGCACCATGGAACCTGCTGCTCCACAACCATCCGGGCTACCTCATAACAGAGGCCCTCTAGTAGCTCAAGGTAAGAATGTATTCTGTTTTTACTGTTAATCTGAAAGACGTTCCTGTTTAAGTCGGTTAAGTGCAAAGTTAAATTGTGTCTGACTGGAAACCTATTGTCTTCATAAAGTAAAGGTGTCAAACATGGAAGCTGATTAGGTACAGGCTCCACTGAACTGTTAAGCTCTAAGTTGTTGATCCACTTAAAGAAAAAATCTTGACCTAGTTTGGCCTCTGGGGATTTACATCTACTTGTCCATCCAAATGAGTTAAGCAGTGCTAGCCCTACTCCATTATAGGGCTCTTTATATCTCCTAAACCAGGGCATGCATGTGCTGCTTGGTTACTGTGGAAACAGTGCTGTTGGGTGCCCAGAGGAAGGACAAAAATGCTGTTTACATTCAGCACTTTGTGAAAATACAACCAAGGGCTGTTGAGATGCACCGGAAGTGTGTGTGATTATATGGAAGTCACCATCTGTCAGGAGGTGGAGCAAACACTGAGAGGGTAAAAGAGACAGTCGCCCCCTGCTGTTGTCCACTTGACCCATATTACTTCATTCTGCAATTACTCATTGAAATCGGATGGTTTCATTTATGTATTTTTATATTATTCATGGTGCTCACTCAGATAAAAAGGCATTGACTGACAATGACAATTACTTTGGCACAGCCTTGGCACAGGATTTAACCTTCCCATGGTGAGAGCTATTACAAGTCTGGCAAGGCAGCAGGCACAGAGATCCTTGTCTTGCCAAAAACTACCATCAGTGCCAAGTCATCAAATGGTGGTAGCTCTATTTTATTATTTTATTCTAACTACCCACAATCTTTTGTACAAAAACGTGAATCAAACAGTATATTTTAGCTTATACAAAGAGTAGGAGGCATAATTTCATTAGGAAACAAATGCTTAATTGCTGCCTATATTTTAATGCAAGCTACCCCTGTATTTATAATTCATGTTTTTTGTCATTCAGGTTGGGGAGATATGCCTAGCTCTCACACAAAATCAGAGAACTCTTGGGGGGAGCATGCACCTTCTCCAGTCAGCGTGGACAATGGGACTTCAGCCTGGGGCAAACCGACCTGTGGCGGCTGGGGAGACAATAGCCCAGAATATGGCAGGGGCAATCCAAATATCACATCTGCATCTTGCAAACCTGGTAAAATGTCAAATCCTCCATCATTTTGAATTAACTGCAGCTGCAGCCTAATTGCCAAGACACTACATTTGAGCTTAGGTGACACTGACCCCTTGTGGACAGTTTGATATTGGAACATACTGTATTTCTTTCTATTATTTTCAGCTCCTAAACCTATGCAAGACAGTTGGGGAGGCGGAGGAGAGGAGTGGGACGCTGAAGATGGAGATATGTGGAACAGTGCAGCCTCCCAAGAGAGCAACTCCTCGTGTAATTCTTGGGGCAATGCATCCAAAAAGCCCCCTCAAAAAGTAAATGATTGGTATTATAACTGAAGTGGCCCTTACTACAGTTTATGTCTTTATTTAATTTTAAGCCAGTTTAGTTTCTGTTTGACTCATGGAGGGCTTGAATTTGATGTATGGACCACTGCATTCTTAATTCCTAACTTTGTTATTATGCCAATAGGTTAAAGTACCAGTAAAGCAGGAGGATGCCTGGATAATGAATCGTCTAATCAAACAGCTGACAGATATGGGCTTTCCTGTGAGTAATTACCATACTTCTAGTTGTATTAACAATACTATATGTTTGATTTCGGATGCATTAATGGTTGGATCTGCAGAGAGATCCGGCAGAGGAGGCGCTCAAGAGCAACAACATGAACCTGGACCAGGCCATGAGTGCTCTGCTGGAGAAGAAGACAGAGCTGGACAAGCGGGGGATGGGCATCGGCCATGATTACAACAACGGGCTCATCAGTAAACCTATGAACTGTCCACGGCCTCAGCTTCTGTCCAAAGACCCTGTGGCAGACCCCCGCCTGCCCTTCATGGATAAGGTGTGTAATGCACTAAGAAACAAATATATAAAATCATTTGCATAAACTGTAATACATCTCTTAAAATGTTCATATCCCAATTGTTTTGACAGATGCAGAGTGGAATGTTTGGCAGTGGCAGTGCACAAGCCCGGGCCATGCAGCAGCCTCAGCCTCCGGTGCCACCTCTCAGCTCCTCTCAGTCTAATCTACGTGCTCAAGTGCCTCCGTTTCTGTCCCCTCAGGTACCAGCACTTCATAAAACTAACGTACACGTCAGGTAATATGTGCTAGACTGTAGCAGAAGCTAACTAATAATGATCACTTATGGCACAAATCACTTTAGCAATGAAAGTTAATACATACAAAGACACTGCATGTCAACCCAATTTACAATTGTGCAGTTTTCATAATGTGGTATTTATTTACTTTTTAGGTTCAAGCACAGCTCTTACAGTTTGCAGCAAAAAACATTGGTCTAAATCCTGCACTTTTAACTTCACCAATAAATCCTCAACATATGACCCTTCTGAACCAACTTTACCAGCTGCAACTGGTGAGTATTGTTCCACAATACCTATAATTATTTACCCACCATTCATAGATAGCTGTTTTTTTTTATTATTTAGTTTTGTTTATTTATATGTAATAAGATCTGCACACAATGACTTTAACATTTTTTCGACACAGGCATACCAGCGTTTACAAATTCAGCAGCAGATGTTGCAAGCGCAACGCAATGTGTCTGGCCCCATTCGACAACAAGAGCAGCAAGTAAGTTTTTACAAGAAAACATTTGGTTTGTCAGAGGATTCTGATGGTCTACTGTATCAAATAATAATACATTTATCTGGTGTGTTAAATGTAGCCTCTACATGTTAAGTTTATGATGAATGTGTTGCAGGTTGCCCGTACAATCAATAACATGCAGCAGCAGATCCAGCAGCACCAGCGTCAGCTGGCACAGGCCCTGCTCATGAAGCAGCAGCAGCAGCCTCCTCCTGCCCACTCTGGCCTGCATCCTGGAGGGAACAAATCCAGCCTGGACTCTTTCCCAGGACACCCCCAGGCTCCAGGCCTCTCTGACTTGCAGACCAAAGATCCGCAGTCATCTCCCAACGCCTACAACCCCTACTCCCTTTGTAAGTAGACGAAACATGCACTGTATTTTCTCATCTACGTATGAGTCATTTAACTAAACCGTGTTACTGTATTTTTCTCAGCTGGATTGAATTCAAACATGAATGTAAACTGCATAGAGGTTGGAGGTTTGTCTATGAAAGAATCTCCTCAGCCTCAATCACGCCTTTCACAATGGACACACCCCAACTCTATCGACAGCATCTCTGAAACGTCCTCTCCTTTAGAGCCCAGCCTGGCAAAGCATGGTGAGAGAAGAAATTATTTTTTAAACTAATTATTTCTCTTTTGTTTTGTATTGAGTGTAAGCCATTATACATATACAACTTTAAACTTATATTTATAATATATATTTATAATGTTTGTATGTTTTATGTTATATTTTAATTTTAGTTGGTGCCAATCTGGGAGCCCCGGGTAAGTCCCCACAGATGGATGATTCATACAGCCCTTACAACCTTATGTCCAACTCAGAGTCTCCGACCAGCCCACTGGTCCCTCCAGACAACTGGGGGCCTGGTAAGGGCGGCAGTGACAAGATGGCCAATGGGACCAATATTAACTGGCCACCAGGTCAGCATCTATTACTTGATAATATTCATTTTATTGGTAATATAAGATATAGGAAGTTAGACAATATATGAAATGTTGTTTGCAGAGTTCTGCCCTGGTGTCCCGTGGAAAGGCCTTCAGAACATTGACCCTGAGACTGACCCAAATGTGACTCCAGGGAGTGTGCCCAGCGGTCCCACCATCAACACCAACATCCAGGACGTCAACCGCTATCTGCTCCGCGACCGTAGTGGAGGTGAGAACAGAAAACGAACAAAGATGGAGACAAGATTTACACTCAAGATATACCACAAACACAGTCTTTTCATTTGGACAGTCTAACCACGTCATGCTGCTGCCAAAATAGTGCTTGCTTTTTGTTCTTTTTTCATATTTTCTACTTTGAACAGTTTTAATATTTTTATATAATATCTTTACATGTATAATTTCCATTATTGCAGTTAAACTTTCCTTCTACATACCTTTCCTAATAAGCTTAATCTTGTCATCTCATCTGTAGTGTTTGTTTTCTTTTTCTTCATTTCTCTCTGCTTTTATTCCTTATTATTTTGTCTATATATTTTTGTGTTGCGTTTTGGCTCAGGCTCTTCCCCCACCTCATCTCAGGCTCTGCCCTCCTCCTCTGATTGGCCAGTCAGTGTTTGCACTAGCTCGTTCAGTCTGTCGTCCCCGGAGATGGACGATACAGGTACATTTTATGTATCACCTTATCGCCTCACATCCGGAACTGAGAGCTTAGTCAAAATGAGCATTATCCTCAGGACTGTGTTCCTGTCTGTTAATCTCACCTGAATACATCCATTCAGCCATTGAAAAGTATTATTCAACAGCTATTGCATTTTAACCATGATATTGTCTCTTTTCTACTTTTCTAGGAAAAGGTTACTACTGTTATGTGTCTCAAAACATGAAATAAATTAGCATAAATTACAATGAGCCATTAACCTTAACAGTATGAAATGTAAATCCAATTACAACCAAACGATTTTTATGAAAATTCTTCAGTATTGTGCATTGAGTCTGAGTGCACCATGTCCCTGTCTGTGCAGGTAAACTGTCAGAGATGAAGTCGACTTGGTCTCCAGGCCCAATATCCCACAGTCAGGTGTCTCTGTCCCATGAGCTGTGGAAGGTCCCACCGGGGCCCAGGAGCGGAGGCTCAGCCCCCACCCGCCCTCCGCCCGGCCTCAACAACAAACCCTCCTCCACCTGGGGCGGCACCACCCTGGGACTGGCTCAAGGCTGGAGCAGCTCTTACACCACGGGTAGGGCACAATGAACCAGAAAGTGTTTATGTGCAATAATTGAACATGCAGATTAGACTACAAGTTAACAATAAACTAAATTGAATAAAGAGTATTGCCTGATTGACCAGCTGAAATAATCTTTTTTTGTAACCATTATTTAAAAGCATACTAAGTAATTCTTGTCTAAATCAAAGCAGGTACCACGTGGAGTACAGACAGTTCCTCTAGGACCAGTAGCTGGTTGGTTCTTAGGAACCTTACCCCACAGGTAAAAACATCTATCTTTAGACTTTTGAGTTTTCACTTATCATCTGCTAATGCATCACTTTTCTTTGTCTTAGATTGATGGCTCAACTCTGCGGACACTGTGTATGCAGCACGGGCCTCTTATCACATTCCACCTCAACCTGACACAAGGCAATGCTGTGGTTCGCTACAACTCCAAGGACGAAGCTGCTAAAGCCCAGAAGTCACTGCACATGTACGTTCTAATTTTAAATACTTTATGTATTTGCAAACATAAAAAAATAAAATTGACTCATTCTTCTTTTTTTATTTTTGGCAGGTGCGTGCTTGGAAATACGACCATCTTGGCAGAGTTCGCTGGGGAGGAAGAAGTGAATCGATTCTTTGCACAGAGCCAGTCTCTCGGTGGAACGACCAGCTGGCAGGCCACTCCCGGCACCAATCAGACGAGGATGGGCGGGACCGGCTCCGGAGTACCTCATCCCATTGGCCACTCTCCGCACTGGAACAACAACAGCGGAGGCAGCGGAGGGGGTGGGGGCGCACTGGCCACAGCGGGAGGAGCTAAGACGGGTGGAGGAGAGCTGCTGTGGGGTGGCGTGCAGCAGTATTCCAGCCTGTGGGGTCCCCCTAGTGGAGAGGAGAGCCGTGTCATGGGAAGCCCCACACCAATCAATACACTGCTTCCTGGTGACCTGCTTAGTGGGGAATCCATGTAGCCCCTTCAAATCTTAAAAACAAAACAGGAGTTAAAACTTGCAAATCAATGTGGAGATAATCAGTGTGGTCTACGGTTACAGTCGAGAAGTGAACAGGATTACCTTCAAGCTGCTTTCTCGCCTCCTTGTTTTTTAACATCTCAGTTGCAGTTTTCATTTTTTGAGATTTTTTTTTTCAGTGTTGACATTTTCATTTTTTAAGAAGCAGTGTATTTCTTTCTCAACAAAGAAAGATTTTTTTGTGTGCAAATGCTATGTATGTAAACCATGTGGAAACTTGCATATTCAACACTGCCTTTGGCGGCGGTCATGTTGCACCTCAGAGATCCATACAACAAGGCGTCATTCCCTTCAATCAGAGCGGTTCGGACTCAACATGTGTGTATTTCTCAGCACTAATATTTAGCCTTAACCTTGTCCTGCCCTGTTTTCACTCTCTGTACTTGGTGAAGAAGCGTACAGACTCTTGCACAGCCCTTCTTTCTGAGCCAGTGAAACCACAGTGAGTGGAGAGTTAAATGCTGCTGAAGCTTACCCTATAAGCAAACACGGCTCCCAAACTTTCCCACATAATGCTCAAAGGGAATGATGCAACTTTGTTTCGCCTTGTTCAAGCCATTTTTTTTTTTTTTTGTAGTGTATTTTTTTTTCTTTTGGAAGCATTGCAAACAAAGCGAAAAAAAAAATCTATTATTAAAGTGTGTCTGTCAATCTTTACTTGGTGGCATCGTAACATATCCAGTTGTGGATATGACGGACAACTAAAATGAACCACTGCTATTACTTATGTAACTGTAAAGACACAAAAAAACACTTAATGCACCTCAACTCTGCGGTACGCCTGCAGTTTTATTTTTTATTTTTTTGGTCTCAAGTCTTTGACCTTCTCACTGATGTTGTGGAAAACCTCAAAGTCGGTGTGTAGTGAATGCCCTCTCCCTTGCTCCCCCACCTATCACTAAACACCAACCATTTCAAGTGACGTGCAATATTAGCCACAGACTCTACCGTCCAGTGAAGAGACTACAAGGAATGATGGCAAACTTTTTTGGACCCCAACCTTAAAACTGCCACTAATAACTCTCCCCTTTGTGAGTGAGTGGGCCCTGGATAGTAGCTGGTCTTCAAACATATTCTGCCTAAAAATACATGGAGGTAAACATAAAGCACTTGTTGGACCAGTCTACTTCCCAGACCACATATGCCAGTGACTAGTTTTGGGGAGAGGAGAGGGATGTGTGTGTCGTTATAGTGCGTTTGTTGTGTGTGTGCGTGTGAGAAAATGGCATCAAACCAAATTAACCTGAAAGACCAGATTACCTTTTTTTCTTTGTCCAAATTTGCATCAATAGCTACATGTAAACAAAGATACTGGTTTGTGAAGATGTGGTCAATCATAGCACTTAGCAAGAGCGCTGCAGCTCAATACACTCTCAATGCCAACGTACTATAGAAGAACGGAGAAGCAACTGTGGCAATTTATAACAAGAAAAAAAAAGACAAAAAAGCAATCTATATAGTGGCTTCTCTGTATACTTTTTTACTGAACATGGATGTAAAGATTTTTTAGTCCTTCTGCTCACGTGTCTGTGGGAGCGTGTGAAGGATGTGGTAGCAAAGTGAAGGGAAATACAAATATTGAACTAACTCATGTGATGAGGAGTGCCATGCTCTTTATCAGATATCACTGTTACATTACATACTTCTCTAATCAATCTCTAGCCTTGGTGTCTGGATACGTTCCACTCGACCCTGCAGGGAGGCTCTCAGTTTTGTTCTTTATGTTGTCTTTCTATTGAAGGCCCTGCCAACCTGTGTGATATTGTGGCCACTGAGTGCCTGTCTGCTGCAGAGTGCACTACTCTGCTGCAGCTCTCATCCCTCTCCATCACGCTGCCTCCCTGCAGGCCTCTACAGACTGGCTTTTCCTCCTCTTCCTCTGGACCTTCCGGCCAAGAGCAGCTTATACTACTACTGTCTGTGCTTCACCACCACTTCCACTCTGTCTCTCTCCTGCATTGTTCACTTTAGCCCGAGATAGAGGCACTTGATGTGTTTTAAATTCATTTATCTGTCAGTGTGCTTTTTTTGTCATGAAGTTGGCTGATATTGTTGCTGTTATCACTGATGGTATAGTTTTGCTGTTTCGATATTGTTTAGCTTCTCTCCTGCCCCTCTCTACTTCCCCAGTGGAGCCAGTGTGTGGTTTCGAGGTACAGCTCATTCAAACACTGTTGTTATCAGATGAACACACTTTTTAATGTGGCATACTATATTACACTGTGTTGTGGTGGCAAAAGTCTCCACTCCACAGTGTCTGCTCACATTCATAATACTAGATGGGTCTCAGCCGCACTGGTGCTTTGTTTTCCTCTCTGGGAGTGCCCAGTTTTAACCACCTCAATTTGATAGCAGCCTTCCATTTCTATGCAAAGTCAAGGAGGGGTTTTAATCACAGCCATCTAAACTTCACAGCCATGTCCACATCTGCCAATGTCCACTTATTTCCTAACCTTTACTACCAGGCAGCTTCCCTATTAATCAAGTGTAGGGGTCACAGCTACTAAGATGACACTAATGACCTGCTGGAGCCGCTAGTGGTTGGCAAACTGTTAGTTGTGTAAGTCTTGTGCCAACTGGCTTTTTCTCTGTACTTCCACCTGGCAGTATCGTATTGAAGATGATGTGTCTTTGGCCACTGCAGGGGTATGCACAAAGCTCCAGCAGATTGGTGCGAGGAGCAGAGGTGGGACAAATGAATGAATGGTGCTGGGTTTTTCTCACCATCAGGGGAATTTAGTGGAGATATACAAGTTGCAGAAGTTGGGGGCAGCTGGTCCCCCCTTATGTGTCTGTGCACTGTTTATTGATCACATCGGGTACATCTTTCTAAAAATACCAAAAACATTATCTTTCTTTATCATCAAAGTTTTTGCAAAAACAGAAAAAAAATCTGTTGTTTCCGCTGTGCACTCCAAAGTGTTTGCCTCTGAGCTCTATCTTTCTGAGCTGAACTGGGCTGTATTGTAAAGAATCACTCATTTCAACACATCTGGCTTTAGGGTCAGGCCTAAGCAATGTATCAGCAGAAACAAGGACTTTGGTACCAAGTCTTAAAAAAAACTTTTAGGGGACTTCTCCCTCTTCCAGAGTCTGTTGGACTCAACAAAAACAATCACTATTGCCTGTTGTGCGTTTGTTTGTTTGTTCATAAAATTGCATTGACTCCACACTGGACTTGAATTAAGAAACTTGTGTTGAAGTTACCTACTTGTCTGTCTAGTGTTGGAAATTGAGATGCTCTTATTTTGAAAGGTCACTTGGACTCAGAGGCAACTGGATGCTTCTCAATCACTGATCGGACAAGCGTTGGGCTGGATAGATTTGAATTTGTCTTTAAAAACTAAAAGGCCTAGGTTTAATATGCACATGTAAGTTCATACACAGTCTGCAGTATGTGCTCTGTTTTCCAGTTAGCCTATGCCCACCCCCCCGCCCCGGCTCCAGCCCTTAAAACTGTCTATCCTCAACATTATATTTCCCATAAACATATCAAGAGTAATACAAAATAATGAAAGAAATACTTGAATCAAAAGAAGCGCCAATAATGTAATGTGAACACTTTTTGTAGTTGTTTTTTGTCTCATTCATAAACTTCAGAGATTTTTAGAAATTGAAAATGCGAGTGTTGCTGAAATAGATCCAAGAGACAAATTTTCATGGAGTGTTTGTTTGCACAAGGTTGTACTGTATGTTGTCATGAATGAATGTCCATGAATGAAACCTGTTTGAGTTGTTAACTGCGGAGGGTATTTCCGCCATGTGTTTAGGTTCAATTCAGTATACTTTTTTTGTTGTTTGACTTCTTGCTCGTCAAATATATATATTCTGATGTTAATTGTTACTAGCCTCTAGCGTTGCACTGAGTGTCAGCCTTGCCCCTTTGTCCAGCTCTAAAAGAACAACATGATACAAGTACTGACTGGGGTGAGGCAGGGACAGTTCATGTGTAAATGTTTACTCAAGGACTAAAATAAGTGTGTTTTTAAAAATGTTTTAAAGTTTATCTACCTTAGTGGCTTTCATTGTGGAATAATCCAAGAAAGTATGGATCATATTTGAGTATTGCACCATTTTTCAGACTATAAAATAAAAAAAAAATAAAAAAACATACTATGTAAAAAAAAAATGCAGCAAAAAAAGTATTTTGCAGACCTGTGGCCATAGATAGGGTAGAAGTTCTTCAGCTCTCCCAGTCTGAGCAGTGGAGAGAGTGAAGGACATCCGACTGAGCCTGGCCCGTGACGGCTCTTTTCAGAGGTGCCTACCTTTTTGGTTTGTTAGCTTTTGTTCTTTGACTTTGGTTCAGTCCACTCTTGTCATTATGTTTCCTGCAAGGCCACTGACAGTTTACAATACAAACATTTTTCTGGAGATAAAAAATGAAAAAGCAAATCAGCAAAACAAAGGTGTTTTTAAACAATGGGAATGTCGGAAAAGTAAAAAAGGACAAATGCTTCCATTTTTAAAAAGTGCAACAAACTTGTCAAATTGAAGATGGTTGTGTTACTTTTCGAGCTCTGGGATTGAACAGTGTTGTCTTCTTCTGTTACAACTTTGTGTATTTCATGTTGATTTCTGAAGCCTGTATGTTTTATGTTGAGTATAAATATATTTTCCTTTATATAAGAAAACAAAAAGAAAAATACTATTGCTCACTATCTTGCACACAAAAGTGGATCTTGTCTCAGGAAGGCCAGGGTTCCAGAGTACCAACTCCACGCCATTTTAATGTACATTTTTATGATTAGTTTAAAAGGATGCTTTTAAAATGTAAGCACTGAAAGTTATGGATTTCAGAAGAAGAGCAAATACATTTTGTTTCTAAATCCGTAGCAGTTACATAATAACCAAATAATGGACTCTGAATAAAATTGAGTGCTTTATATATAAATCTATATATTAAAATTGCTTTAGGTTAAAAAGTTAATGATTTTGATTGTGAAAAAAGTCATGAATAACATGCAAAATGCTGTATGTTTGAACCTTTATTGTGTTTTCTTACTGAGGTCCCGTCCTGACTGAATCAGGAACATTGTGCATTACTCTCTCTCTCTCTCTTTCCTCTCTCTCACTCGCCCACAGTGTGTATTATTAAAGTAACCAGAATGAAACTGACTTTTGTGGGACATTGTTCACACTTTGAGGATGTTTGCAAAACACAAGCTGGTTGTAAAGGATCATGAAACTATGCACAAGTGTCGGGGCAGGTCTGGGGACTGATCATTCAATGGCTACTGTGAAAGTGGCTGAACTATTGCAGGGGTTTGGGATTTTATTAGTTTTTTTGAGAGGGCCACCGGAATCCTCTCTTGATTCAGATCGACCTAGCGCTATACATCACCATGCTGTGTATTCCTATAAAACCAATGAGCGTCTCACTCTTTAGCACTGTGGGATTCTAGCCTGTGCCCTCAAGGGTAAAATCTTCTCAGTTGATTTTTTTGTGGGGACATTGGTGGGTGGGATATATACGGGACTAGGGCTGCTTTTTGCCTTCATTTTTTGTTTTGTTTTTGAAATAATAAGTAAAATGTCTGTACTGAGATTTAATGAAAAGTCAGTGGCTTGTAATGTTTTATTTTTCTCTGTATATCTTTCTCCTCATAGAATGTGATTGTTACGACATGCACCGAAACAAATGTTTTCATGAACTATGGAGCTTCTTTCAAATATTAATAAAATAGCATTTTTCTTGGCTGTTACCTTTTGTCTTTGTCATGTGTCTTTTTGTATATACTGTATATTGAAAATGTTTGTTATATCTCAGATGTGCATTTTCCATTCCCTTTGCTGTCCACAATAGATAGTTAGGGGTTCCTTTACCTAAATGTAGAAAGGTGAAACTCTCCAGAGAAGGTCAGTGCCTCAGCATATAGCATTACTACAAGACATCAATGAAACAAAATATAACTCCAGATGTTAGTGTAATAAGACTTTTATTTTAAACTCATGCTGCTTTGAGGCCTAGCTGTCTGGGGCAGGCATAGTAGTTGTCCTGGGGTTGTCTGTAGCTTGGGTTTGCATACACAGGAAAAGTGACTTCCTCCAGGTGTGCAGGGGTTTCTGGGATATTTTGGGCGTCAGTGGGAGTCTGCTGCTTCCTGGTCATTTCCACATAGACTGGAGCAGAGGGCTGAAGTTTAGGCTTATGTCTGAACTTGACCTAAATACAACAAAGAAACAACATTTGGTTGAATCAAATATTGTAATAGGTAAATGCTTTGGACAACTTTGAAGAGATTTAGAATTTTAGTTATTACCAATGCCACAGTGAGCATTCTGAAGAAACAACTACTACTGTAAATCAAACTAAAATGTGACCATATTTTGATGTCCACTTGATGTATATATTTTTGTTTATCCCATCATTTAATCAGTAGTTGTAGTCAGCTCACATCTTTCTGTCTCTCTGTAATCCCAGTTAGATTAATGATGTTGAAATCAGGTTAGTGATAAAATACTGTAAAAAGTCTTGGATCCATGGATGATCCAAATTGACAGCAGAAATTATTATATTGCTTGCTGACTTTGGAGTTATGATAAAAATATAAAACTGACTTGAGGATCTGCAGGTTACCATACAGTAGATAACACACGTGGATGCTGCTTTGTCTGGGCATTTGTGGGGATTTTTTAAGTCAAAATTTTGAACTATTATACTCACACAATAATCTATGGTTATCCAGCAGATTATGACCATGATAAATCCAGCTGTTGCAGAGATCGTAAACAGCAGAGGTGGGTAAACAGACGAACACTGGCACAACCTTTCTGCACCCCCCAAAAAGTATAAATTAGTAAATGGACTTGACACACTGAAATAAGTTGTTTTACAATCACATACCTGTTGAAGTGACCACCAAACACAGCTTCTGGTCAGAGATGATGTGCTTTGAGCTATTTTTATTAAGCATCTCCCAAACATAGAGTCCAGTGTCAGCCTCCTCCAAGTGCAGTAAAGTTACATTGACCTGACCAGATTTAAGCCCGCCCGTTAGCTGTAGTCGACCCCTGTGTTTGGGGCTTATCCTGGAGGTGCCATCTTCGTCTAAGGACAGCACAGTGGTCTGGTTGGTGTGTATGCTCTGGTGGTACAAGTGGAGTTCAAAGGGGGTCTTATGTTGTGTCAAGTCATAAGGCAGTTGTACGGATTGGCCTTTTTCCACTCCCCGAAAGATAATCTCAGCTGAAACTGAAATAAACACAATGTGCGATAGATGAAAGTGCATAAATACACTTGCTGGCCACTTTATTAGGTATACTGGTTCAACTATAGTACAAGAAGCATATTATTCAATCGGATAGCAGCAACTCATTTGGTCCTAAGGCATCAAAACAAAGTGTAAAGAAGCATGAGGTAGTTTGAGTGTGACAGAAACTGCACACAACAATCACTGACATTTAAAGAAAATGGTTTTAAAAAGAGAAAAAAAATCCAGTGAGCAGCAGTTCTGTTTGGTTTAGGATGACAGAAAGACAACAGACACTGAAATACAACTGAAAATACAACAAAGGTTAGCAGGTGACCATCTCTTAGTTAAAAATCGTGAAGCAGATGTGATGCACTAGCAGAAAACCCCACTGGAGAATTTTTTCCTAATAAATAATAATAATAATGCATCGATTTTATATAGCGCTTTTCACAACTACTCAAAGACGCTTTACTTTTTTTTTTTGCATTATTCATTCACTCCACAGACACACTCGGTGGTGGTAAGCTACTTGTGTAGCCACAGCT
>JAVQKG010105596.1:0-10718 GCA_036025885.1 Hypseleotris bucephala
AGATGAAAGAGATGATGAAGGAGAGGCTGATGGAAAAGTTGAAGGAGGAGAAGATGGAGAAGATGAAGGAGGAGCTGATGGAGAAGATGAAGGAGATGATGAAGGAGGAGCTGATGGAGGAGATGAAGGAGGAGCTGATGGAAAAGTTGAAGGAGGAGAAGATGGAGAAAATGAAGGAGGAGCTGATGGAGAAGATGGAGGAGAAGATGAAGGAGAAGCTGATGGAGGAGCTGATGGAGGAGATGAAGGAGATGATGAAAGAGGAGCTGATTGAGAAGATGAAGGAGGAGCTGATGGAGAAGATGATAGAGCAGATTATGGAGATGAAGATGGAGGAGATAATGAAAGAAATGATGGAGAAAATGAAGGAGAAGATGATGATGAAGTTGAAGAAGGAGATGGAGGAGATCACGGAGGAACTGATGCAGATAGATGATCGAAGAGCTGTTATTAAACATGTCGTAGAGTTACATCAGTCGTCCACTCCTGTGTAGTCTTTATGGGAACATGCAGTGCACCTGCAGTTACGAAATGCACCGTAATGCTTTGTTGCTAATAATCCTGCTAACATCAGAGCTATTGGCGTTAATGTGAGCCAACGATTTGAATATTTTATCAGTATTGATTTAGAGGGCTGGGCAATTTTGAAGTCTAAACCTGAAATAAACCAGGACGAAACCGGGACTAGATAACATATAAATATACAGTACAGTGTAAACAGTTGTGAACACAGAAAAACTGTTTTTACTGCAGACCTTTACGAACCAAGATTTCACATGAACAAAAACTATGACTAAACCAGTTCTAAACAAGGTCTAACACAGATCTTAAACAGGACTAACTCTAGCTAACTCAAATCGGGTCAAAAATAGTTTGACCTTGTGATGGAAATAAAAGTTTATAATTTTTGCGGTTTATTGTGGCAATTTTTACTTCACATCTCTAAAAGCTTGGCCACCAAATACTGTATATCTCACGTCCCTCAAATAGGGAAAACCGGCACTGCCAAAGCCTCCACAGAGAACAGACCAGCATGACTTTTGACCTCAACTGGAAAGCAGCCAGAATTGAAATTAATTAACCTGTCCTAGGCAAGACAAAAACAATTACACATAAGTCATTTGCTTGTCAGCACGCCTCGTTTCTTGTGAGAAGAATAGTTAGGCTGTTACAGTTGCATTTTGCCCCTAAAGGAAACACACCATGATGGATGTCACTATATTCAGTAGTATCGTTGTCCTAATGAGTTGCACAGCCATATTGCAAGCTCATTATAAAGAGGATCTGCATTATGGATTATTATAAAAAATGATAATATCCTGGTAACGAGCGTGATTATTATCTGGTAATGTAAGTTTTTGGTGTAGCTGGCCATTTCAGACTCTTAATGAGGTATAATATGAATAATAATAATAATAAGTCAATGTTATCTGAAGGAGACCAAAGCCTGATATGTAGTCGGTGTTGCAGTACATTTACCAGGAGCATAGATATTTTAATCCTCGCTGAATCATTCTTGCAAAGTTGTTCAATTTTCTCATTCAAACTGTGAAAAACCCCCATAGATTTCCAACATTTTTTTGTCTCTGCAATTCCTCAGAAGTAAATCAAAAATGTTCTGATAGAAATTCAGCGTTGCGAGAAGACTTATCTAGATTTGCCTGTGCACACCTGCAAAGAGTGCAACACGGTTCACGCAAATACAAGCTTTCGCCGCTTCTGTTGTGGTCCGCGGGTGACATAACTGGGATTTGTGCAAAAGACAGACAGACAGGGGGTAGAAACACTGCAAGTTGTGATGAAATTGTATCCAAGCCCATGCGCCTCCATCCATAATGCCTGTGTCCTCACTTATTAAGAATACCGACTTCAGCATTTTCACTCCATGTAATAAGACACTCACTATTGTTTGGATAGGGAGCAGTGAAGTCACCCTGAAACATAAGACAGTGCCAATAACAATAAAACAGCTCATGCCAAGTTAGGGACATGAAGATTTATGATTGTTTTTACCATCAGTGTAACCTTAAATTTCAATAGTGATGATGTAAACAAATGAGAGAAGATTAAAATGCTCATGTTAGAGTGACAGCAAAAGTCTTCAATTAAAAGTCCTCAATTATGACAAATCACAGGGCAATATGTCATAATGAAGTAATGTTTGTTCAAATCTTTCTCAAACAGCATGCATAATAAAATATAAATATTAACTAGTGATTTTATAACAAATAATCCACCTTAAATTACAGTCCTTGTGGTTGTGGGTGGGCATTTTAACTTGTCTAAATAATACATTAATTGAGCGGTATTCCCTTCTGAGCTCTAGGATTGCCTTCAGCAGATTACTGTATATGAAAATGTCACTGTTTTTTTCCACTGGGCCTTCTTTGGATTATGCACGTCTTGAGCACTTACATAAGTAGCTTTATTTTTCTATCCTTTTAGCCGCGCCAACATTTTTTCTGCCCTATCTCTTTTTAAATTGCTTTTAAAATTACTCATCTTAACATGGATAATTTCTTTACTGGGCATGGTGGACACTGGCTCCAAGTCAAATATATAATTGTTCTCACTCGCTCAGACCCTCCCAACATTTTGACATTAATTAATCTTAAGCAATCTTTCAAACTGCTGCACAAGCCAAGAGCTCACGCCCCCAAGCCTTCAATTTTTGTGATTGACTTCCAAAACTTTGCTTTTTTGCTATTACAAAGAGCATTAGAAATAAGAAAAGTGTGGAGTGAAGTAACTCACCATTAGCCCTATTCGCGTTGCTATCCATCACGGACCTTAAAGGGGAGGACAAAGACAAATCCAGCCAGACGGGATCTCAGCACAAAACAGGAAAGATGACCCCTCTGGACTGCGGGCATGGGGTTCACTATCTCACTTTCTGTCCATTCAATAGTTTTAGAATGGACTGTGGTTCATCTACTCTCCATCATAGCTACATTTCATTGTGGGCTGCTAATATGCTCCCAATCTCTTCAATCCTATCCAGCACATACATTGTAATATAATGTTAACTTTTCTATAAAATATATAGTTGATACCTGAACTAATTACATAAAGGGACACCAGAATTACATCAAGTAAGATTATCTTGAGTGAGAAAGCATGAAAACTGCACAGTGCCACCTGGACATTTTTACAGTGTTTAGTTGAAATTTATCAGATGATTAAATTCCTGAATCATCTAGTGGCAGTGAGGTTAGAGACAGGATATACCCAAGACAATGGCCAGTAAGTCGCAGGGTTGACACTTAGACAGACAGAGACAGACAGAGACAACCACTCACTCTTACATTCATTAGCATACATATAAATAGACACTCCTTGTGAGTTATAATTTGAAACTAAGACATTAGACTTTTTAAATTTTTAAGCTATTAGGTAACGTTTTAGAAAAACTGCAGAGTAATAAAGCATTAGTAAGGTATGAGTAAAGCATTAGGAACTAGTTTATTGATAGAATCTGTGTTAATTAATCATCTATAAAGTGCCTTATTCATTAAAGTATTGTTAATTCCATATGTATAAACACAAGCATTTCCAGCAATTAATTTCCAGGATTCACTAGTCAAATTTTACAGTGTGGTCATCATGATATAAACACGAACACAAGGGGTAGATTTTAATCAGCACTTTACATGATGACCTTGTGTATATATTAAAAATCTCCTGCATAGGGGTCACAGTATCCATCAGCGTCTTGGCGTGTATTCCTCTGATAGATGACTCCATGGGGCTCCACCTCGTTTTGTGCTGAGTCTAAGCTCCAGAGATTAGTGTCCATGAAGCTTGCTCTGCCATGTCACCCAAATACTTCCACTGACATTCTGACAGTTACAGCATCATTGTCCAATTTTTCCTCCTGTAGAGCGTGGCAGCTGAAAGTAGACTTTGTGGAGTCCAAGGATTCTTCCTGGGATGGGACGTCGGCGGCGAGGGCATGGCTAAGGCTGACTAAGCCTGAGAAATCGCCCGGCTTTGGCCCCCGCCGCAGAGCAAGAGACGCCTCATTGAGTCGGCAGGTATGGAGTTCAGAGTGAAGGATGGCTGCAGTCTTTCACACATGACCAGACCAAACTCTCCCACCACTTTCTCTAACCCTGACCAGCCTTAGTGCACTTCTGTTACCTATTTTGGTTGGGATCTCTTTGGTCAGCTAATTCATATTCACTAAAAATCATTATGCTAATAGGAATCGATTAGATTTATTTTGAGCTTTGCAAGACTTCAACACTTTCTAAAAGCACTTTACAAATTAGTCCATTATTCATTTACTCTACATTCACATACTAATGATGGCAGCCACAGTTGCCTAGAGGCAGAATGATGTGATAGCCAATCTGCCAAGACCTTCTCTGTCCACCGCAATTGCATTCTTACATTCAAGCAAGGTGAGTAACATGTTTGCTGAAGCAGGAATTTAACCACCAACCTTACAACTGGTTGCCAACCTGGTCTACAACTAAGTCATTGCCACCCAATAGTCAATATAGACCCATAACGGTGTTCTTTAATATTATTATTAAAGATGTTGGTACAAACCCTTTGCCCTATGAGTTTTGAAGTTATGAGAAAGGCAATGGTATAACTCTTAACAAAATTGCTTATAGGTTTTCCCACCTGTCTGTTAAGATAAAGTTAAAGCTTTCACCATTCTACACCATTTATGGAAACATTGCTTATCTTATTGTCAGCGGTTGTATTTCATCTGAACTAAACCATGTGAATCCCTCATGAACTCCTCTTTTGTACATTGCTTATGTAAAAATCCAGACCTGAACATTCCCAGGGTTTTATGTGAAAACCAAGCCTCATGTGGAGTAGTACACTGTATGTCCTTGTCTGAAAGTGTCACAAGTTATGAGCTGACATGGAGTTATAAGCGACAGTGAAATCATATGACAGATGGCCCGTTGGAGAGAGGGATTTGGGGGGCTCAAATGTGGTCATCCGAGGTTTGGCACCAAAGTGTTGCAGTCTTGGCTAATATGTGCGCTGGTTTCACTCCTATCATCATCCGTGTATAGGCAGACAGATGCACACAGTGACAAGAAGGAAACATGACATAGTGAATACAGATTCCTGTCCTGTCTGGAAAGAGGATAAAAGCTGACCTTCACTTTCTTTCAGTGCGCTGCTTTTAAATTATTTTCAGATGAAAGACTGAAAACATAAAACGCCATTTCTTTAGAAAGAGGGAACTCAGTCGAAATGCAAGTATATTAAGGCCTTGACAAAATTTCTCTACAGAAAATCAAGATTTGATATTACGAAGTAAAATAAAGGGTAGCTTTTGAAAGTAATTTGTGGTTACCATGGCAACATTATATGCTTGATATCAGGAATGCTGGAAAACAATGATGGTCAAACAAAGCAGTGGTTAATGGTGCTGTTGATTGGGGTGTTTAGAAATTATTGGAGAGGCTGTACAAGTTGCAGATTACGTAGGCTAAATTTAAAATTGAGTTTTGTATGAAGTGTGGCAGTTCAACACATTGAAGTGCACTTAAAATGTTTTGTTGAGTGAGTACTTAACTTTCTGACTTGTTTGCTGCATATAGCCCTCAATTGTTTTTCTCCTATAGTTTTATTTGCCAACCTCTGTCACTGTTTTTGGTATTCCACTTCTTCTGTACCCAATCTATTCTGATATTTTAAGAAAGCTCTCATCGTGCATTAAGGACCAAAAGATTACCCACGTTTCCCGGCATCACGGGGAGGCCACTTGGAATGCAAATCTCTGCTTTCCATCTATTGTGAGCTACATTTTCTCACTGATTTGAATGTAGATGATCTGAGATGATATAGAAGATCCCATGCATGTTGCTGTTCAACAAGGAGGCATATTAGCAGGCTGTTGTTGTGATGACTTGTCAAGAATACAGATGCACATAAGTTTGTCATAACCCTGAAGCTGTGCATGACACTGCTGGAGATCGGGTGTGGTGCGTTCGTTCACCCGGGGATAAGGAGGTAATTGAGCTTGGATTGTCGCTGTTAAAATATACAGAAAGATGTCAGTGCTTCCCGCACCTCAGCACTCACAGACGCTGAGATGTTTGGATGAGACATGGCATTCCGACAGACTGAAGTGTATGCTCTTAAAAATAGTTTGGAGTGAAAATTAACCTTGCCTTTACAGCTTTATTTTAAGAGAAAAAAAATCCTTAAATGGATTTTTTAAGCACATCTGGACTTTTTTTAGTGAGCTTTTTCTAAGCTCTTGGCAAGAAGCCAGAATTATATAGCTTTGGCCATATACTACCACTGTGTTTTTTGTGTGACTATTAAAATCTAAAACATTGTATTATTTGTGTAATTATATTGTAGGCTGGTTGAATTTTGTACAAAACATTTGATGAAAAAATGTTATTCGTACAATTTTAACCAACTCTGACTTTTAATTACAGCACACTGTGATTTTTAATGTCTAATTAGTGTATTAATAATACTGTTTTTGGGCTTTAGAGCTCTCCAACATTGTCTCTCTTTGTCCGTGTATTGTGTTTGTGCGGGTCCACCTTCTCCTCATGTGTGCTCGCGCTGCCACGTCTCTCGCTGATTCCGCTGTGGACGCACAAAGTGAGTGCTTTCTCCAGTTCT
This sequence comes from Hypseleotris bucephala, assembly GCA_036025885.1. NCBI lineage: Eukaryota > Metazoa > Chordata > Actinopteri > Gobiiformes > Eleotridae > Hypseleotris > Hypseleotris bucephala. The sequence continues at coordinate 6,616 of JAVQKG010105596.1, forward strand.
GCGCTGCTCTTCTCAAAGCATGGCACAGCTCTGACTGAGCCCACATCTCCCTGTACCTCGTGGCTGCTCCCGCTCCGTGACAGTGCGCGGAAAGTTGTGATCACTCCGGTGACGTCGTGGTTCGCGGGGGATTGTGGGGGGGCTATATTGTTTGTGGCGCAGCGCTACACTGTGCCCCGTCAGGTTTCACCACGCCGTGCGCTGAGGAGCCGCCGGCAGCCTCTCACCGCTGGGACACGAGCACAATAGGGACAACGAGAGGAGTGTGCACGGGGCAGGAGCATAACCCACTCTGTTGAGGCTCACACGAGGATTTTTCACCTTGGTTTCTCTGCACTTCTCACCAGGCAGGACGCGCTGGTCTGCTCCTTATAGATGAACGTTGGACACCTCACTTGGTAAGAATGCATGCTTTCTGTTGTTCATGCATTGCTTTTCATATAGGTGTGATAAGTTTCTGCAGAAGCGTTAATAACATTGTCTCATTTATCAGAATTTCTATTCCACACATAGGCAATTGTCTTCATCCAGTCGGTTTTGTTGAACTTAGTTGGCCTACAATATTCACGGGATGGGGGTATGAAGAGATTTTTGTCGGACTGTTTATCATTGCACTGTGATAAATTCAGGCACTATCAGTTTCAGAAGTTTTCAGAATACTGTTCTCTTTTTGTCCACTTGGTGGGGCTAGAACAGTGCCAGACATACCTACATTTAATGCTTTTATTAACATTTATTTTAAAGCCAAGTCAATATGTACGTATGTTTAATAAGTTATAGAAAGTTATGGTAGGCTGGCATTATTGTTGACACGTTTGGAATGATCATCTATTTCATTTGAGATTCTTATGTTGAACTCAGGTGAAGAGGCACGACGTATAAATTGTGTAAATTACAGTTTTTTATTAGACTATGATTAAAACGTAATGTGTGTTAAACGTGTTTGGACTTCGTATCTAGAGTTTACAAACCATGCTTAGATGTCTACTCATAAAGTAATCAGTGTCTTTGGTGAGTGGAAATCTGCGTAAGGAATAAACAACATAGTCAAGCTTAAATGGACGTTATTGTATTTTCAATATCTGAGTTCTAATTTTTCTACTTCATAGCATCCTTTTTATTGACTTTCAAACACAAAAGCACATTCCATTATTCATCACTTTTAAACTGTTCCTGATTCCTTTCCTCTCTACAACATATGCTCTTGCAAAAATTTCTCATTGCTTTCATTTGTCATAGAAAAAGATAGTAGAGATCCAAACTGAATCTATGACCTCAGCGAGTAGCGCTCATTGTGCACAGTCTGGCAGAATAACACGATGTGCCAGTTTTATTTTATTCGGAATATTTTTTTGTAAAGGTTTGCACACTTTCTTCTGCACATCTTAAACTTAAGATTTCTCACAATTGCATACACGGCTATATAAATGTCTGTTTTGTAAAGCTATCAGATTTTTTTCCTTCTGTCTGTACTTTTTTCCTCTAAAGATTTAGTTCTTTATAGTTTGTCCATAAAGAAGTGACTTTGAACTTTGAGCCTGTTGTTTCCTGTTGATAGGCCCAGTAATTGCAGAAATATTTACTACAAGTCAGGACAAGACATGTTTATATTGTATTTATATAGTAGCCAATAATTGTATAGATTTTTTCATGCCTCCATAGCGTATTCTCTCAGCATAGACCTACTGTATATTCAAAACCACAAAAGAACTGTTAAAAATAGAAATAGGCAAAATACATTGTAGCTTCAAGCTTTTTTCTGACCTGATATTCTGCAGCCATTTGAGCCAATGCTAATCTCCAACACTGATCACACCAATTAGTGGATCATTAACTGGGCATAACAGTTAACCACTCAATTGTCAGCCATTGTTTTGTTCCAAGCCTCGAGGTGAATGTCTTTTTGAGCCCCATATGAATTTCACTAGCCATTCCATTTTTATTCAGAGCAGCCTGTGATTGTTGTTGCTGGAGCTTTTGTGGATTTGAAAGCTACAATTGAGATAAACACAGTCTTTCTTTGGCTTTAGATCCGCAAGAATCCTGTAAGTCGAACTGTGCTTAGCAATGGCAAAAAACTGACCCTTGTACAGACGCATGGGATTATTTTAGACTTTTACAGCTTTTATTCATGGCACCGGATGCTGATGTGCCCCTGGGTGAAAATGAAAAGAAAATTTGCTGAATCAAGATTTTTCACAAGGAGGTGCCGGTAGAAATTGAGTTTTTAGTAGACGGGATGAGAAGTACATTCAGTAGGGCAGTTTAATGTATTGCAAATTTTATTACAGAAATCTGTATCAAAAGAAACTACATGTTTGGCAATAAGGTTTCATCTTCAATCTGGCGTAAATTTACACTTGTAGAACACATTCCAATAAAATGTCTAATATTGTTGTGGCCAAATGTAAAGGGGTCTGATTTTGTCTTCATTAAGTCCTTATTTTGTCTTGATATGGTTCTTAATTAGTTCATCTTTTGTTTAAATTTAGCCTTTTAGTCCTTTAAGTTTTGCTCCCAAATTTGACTTTTAAATTGTTCTCTTTCTGCTTTCATTCACAGATTTAGTACCACGCATTATCTCAAAATCGCTTCTATCGCCATGTTTATATTGCAATACTCAGCAAAGTTATTGCATTTTTTTCCTCATGTAATCCTGCCCTGACATTCATTTGCTGGTCTAAAGCAGTATAGCGATTAGTGTGATGGATATTCGCATTGTGTTGTTGGGAATTTGCCCGCGCTCTGACACACACAACACCGGCGCAAACAGTGCAATTAGTCCCAGAACTCACAGTGGAAGTGACCCCCGGCCGCACATAGGGGCTCTCACCGGGACTGTGCGGTCGCTATGGAGACGTGGTGAATGACAAGCTCCCGTTGTTGAGGTCGACCTTTGCGATTCCCAAGTTCAGCCCGCAGGTTGAGCCCCCTGTTGGGAACGAGATGAAGGGGCATTATCTTGTGCATGTAAACTAAACAACCATTACTCTCTGCCCCCCGTGGCCCTTGGGTGCTCTTTAAGGGTTCTTATCTATCTCGCACAACTGCTCCTGGGAGTGTGATTGTATACATAAACATCGCAGAACACAAAAAGCACAAACTATGCCTATGTATACCTACCCTGTATACTCCATCACTGATACAAACTTGTATGTATATTGTCTAGTCTTATAGAAACTAATAGCATTTTATTAAAAAAATATATATACTTTGAATGAATTTTGACCTATTGTTTTTGCCTTTATCATAAAATAGACATTTTGGTTGTTGTGCAGGTTGGTGGAGCCCATTCTATAAGCTTTAGGTGTGTGTCCATTTTTCACACTCTTGTCACAATGTACTCTATAATCATAATATAAAATATGGAAATGTAAAGTGTTAAACTAACTAAACAAAGTAAAATAAGTAAACAGCCACACACAAAAAACTGGCTTAACATATGCACCTTCGTGTACTATTATTCCTTACTTGGATGATTTATTGCTTTGATGCAAGTAAAGTTGAGGATTCAAACAATGGTTCAAGTGGTTTTCTGTTTCCTACTTCCCCACTGTGCTGTCTTCTCTCATTACCACTGGCTATTTATACATCCCAACCACTTAAACATTATCTTATTCCGGCCTTACTCTTCTTAGCGCTGCTTATACTACAGTATACCAGGCTCAAGAGAATCGCTGAAAAAGCAGAGCCAATTGTCCTAAAAAAAAGTTGTCAGGGCATAAGTTAAAGTTTTTTGTGTTTCTCTGAGGTTACTTGGGTGAGACAATGTGAGGAGTTGCCATAGCTACCCTCAAGGTTGCCCTGCATTATATTTAAGTGTGTGTCTGTCTGTCACAAAAGTGTTGGCTCAATAAAAGTTTATCATTCACAGCGGTTCTTGTGTGTTCTTTAAAGGCCAAAGTGTCAAGACGATGTTGCCATAGTGAACGTAGGGGGGAAGCTATGGAGCTGAATGCAGAGCCCTCTAGGGTCCGTGTACGTCGCGGCCATTCGATTTTGTTTTTGTAATGGAAAATCAAAACTCGAGAAACGACCCGTTTCCTGTTAACCAAATTAAAATGGAAAATAGAAAAACAAAAAACAAGCTCTTTTTCGTTTTT
>JAVQKG010105711.1:0-26093 GCA_036025885.1 Hypseleotris bucephala
TGAGATAAAAATGACCTCCATCTACACACACATTTCTTAAAAGTGGTCAAAGAGCAATTCAAGGTGTGTAAAAAAAATAGTGAAATCTTTCTTTAATTAATGAATTGTTCTTGTTGAAAAAGGTTAATTAGATTTCAGTTTACTAGTCAATCCAAATTGCACAAACAGTTATGTGTTTAGGCCACAACCAAGGTTTGCACCCTGCTATTTATCCAGCACTGCAATTTAAAGAGAAATTCAGAGCTATGAAGTTTCCCTCAATACATGCATTAGTGGCATGTTGACAGTTAGTGGGCTGCAGAGGAGAGAGAAGATGTTCTCACACAACTCTGACATACTGGCCACTATGCTGCAGCACACACACATTTTTTCCCTTTTCAATTTGCATATAAGGTCGTTAATTTTCTCAAAGCCGCGGACTTAATGAGTGGATGGCTGAGAAGCTGAACAGGATGCAAATAATAACATTTGATAATGCGACGCCACAAAAGAGAGGGAGAGGCCCTTCCATTCACCCAGATAGGACTTGAGGTAAATATGCACGGTAATTATATATCAGTGCACTTTAATTATGAGGCTACACGGGGAGCGAGCAGGAGAAAGAAAGAAAGATGGACGGAAAAACATTGAATTAGGTGTAACGGCGTATAAATTAAACATTTGAAATAAAGACACAGTGAAAGAGTGGGGGGAGAGTGACAGTGGTTAGTACACACAAGAGGAAGAGTCTCCCATTGACTAGATAACAGAGGGCGCTCACTCGTAATGGGACTCATTACAGCTGAGAATCTTCACTTAACACAAATCAATACTCTCAAGTAAAAGCTTTGTGTGTGTCGGTGAAGTCTGGTAAAGCCACAGTCCCAGTGGAGTGATCGAAAGGATGGCAGTAACACGGCTCACAGGAGGAAGAGAGACTTAATACTACTGATCAGGAGAACTCTCAAGAGGATATTCCTGAAAGAATGTCAAAGCACTGATACTCATTCAGTCATACAGTGGTACATTTAACAAGTCTCACTGCAAGAAAACCCTGTGTTCCCTTTCTAGATTGGAAGGAATCCCTGTGTAAAGTTTGAGTTGAGTACATGCAATAAACAGCATACTCCAGTGACTTCTGACCAGTATCCTTGCTCAGGATCTAGAGATCTAGTGAGTCATATAGGTCATAATTTTTGGAAAATCTATGCAATAGTTTCAACTAAAAAGATACAAACTATTAAAAACTCCACAGCATCAGCTATCTCAAAAAGCTGAAAAAAATATCTAATAGTTTGATCCTTGATAACAAGTCATTGTCAATGGCAATTTTCACAATAAAAGAGCAATCCACCGTTTACACAGAAGAAAGGAAGGCTAAAAGTGAAGTCAAGCTTTTGTTTTACAAGTGTCACGCTGCCTATGTGCTGTTTAAAGTGGAATTATTGCATTGAAAGAAACATTTTGTGTAGATGGATGGATGTGTGGTGGTGCAGAGAGAAGCGCTCTTGAGCAGGAAGAGAAGTGGAAGTGGAGTGGACAGATGTGCTCTAATGTGTTTTGGCCCGCTCTCTGCAAGGACAAAAACATGTGCATGCACGCACACATATGCACCAGTCAAGCCAGCCAACATGTCTATTATCTACGCCTCTTTACGACTCGGCGCTGGAGCAGGAGAGCCGTGCCATTCTCTGCACATTTCTCACTTATCATACCTCATTGTGTCATTTATTCATTACAAGATGTTCTTGTATGTAGTGAATTTTGCAAACTACAAACTTGCTCCTCCAAAGTCCCTGTTTACATGGAAAGAAAACTTATGTGTCATCCAAGCATCCAGATTTCAGCCAATCACACAATTAGAGAGCTGATGACCCATCTGTCCACATGATTGGCTGATGGATGCTCCTGAGTGTGTGTGTGCGTCTCAGTTTGAAAAAGGTTGACGAGTCCCTAAACACATCCAGCCAATGACAATTTTCTTTTGTTACCCGCAGCCACCAACAATCTCCACAAGAGACGGGGCTGATGCGAGCCCGCGAACAACTTAATAGCACTTGAGCCAGTTTGCCAACTTGGAGAAATGATTTCATTCAATTAGGTAATTCCCCCCTCTCTCCCGCTCCCGCTCGCTCTCTTGTTCTCCGCAATGACTCATTTGTGATATAATAGCCGCATAATGGTTTGAAAGCAGATTCGGCAGGAAAAAGACAGATGTAGAGTGAATAAAAAGTGAGATGGTGAGCTCGGAAAGACTTTACAGTGTAGACAAAAGCAGCCATTTCTATAGATGCATATAGAGAAAGCCACATGCACATACACTATTTGCTGTCCATTAACAGTGTGTGCTTGGGAGCGATAGTGGCCTTGATAGCATCTTCTGCGATGGTATCTGTTATCGAAGTACACGCGTCCTTCAGGCGTCCATTGTGCTATCGCTCCTCTCATCTCTCCTCTATCTCTCACACCATCCTCCCTTGGCTCCTCTAGCCTCACCTTGTCTCCCCTGTGTGCCCCATGTCTTGCTTGTCATTCAGCTGTTTCTGCATTATCTTCTGCAAAGCATTCTTGTAAACACTTTTTAGATGCAAGACACCAGTAACACTTAAAAGTACCTTGCACAATAGCAACGCTGTGCAAAAAGTTTTTTTAAGGTACATTTACAGTGAATTGGTCAACCATGTGTGACCACGTGTTTTACAGTGAAGATTTGGCCAAAGAAACACAAAAGTCAGCTGTTTTCTACAAAAGCATTAGGCCTATATCAGAGGGGTTCTAGACCAAACAGCAGTGTGAATAGATACGACTGACCTGACTTGGCCAAGAATCTTAATTATCGATAAATACAAACTAGAAGGAAGTGGGATACTAAATTCCTTGACACAGATAAACCACTTTGCTATTCTGCACCTTATAAATAATGAATGCTTTATATTTTTTCCAAAAACTTGAGCCACTACATCCTGGGCTGCAACAGCTCAATTAAAAGTACAGTATATAAAAAGGTGTGGACTTGTCATTAACTAATGACTATGATATTATATGTAAATTGTAGGTCTGTGTAAGCTTATTGTTGTTGCTCTAATTGGGACCTTGAAGTTTCTAATAACTCACTCTTTTCAACATTTACATGAATCTTCCTGCGGAGCCTTGATCTGTGGCTACCTTCATTCTTAATCACTCTTTTTCCTTTGTTCAGATACACTTTAAACGCAGTGTAAAAAGACTTATTTTCAGTCCATACATGGGTATTAATTCATGCAAAGAACAGAACAACAGAATTATATTTAATTTTCTGTGTCTGAACTTTGCTCCTCAGAAAACAGAGTCTTGATGCATGCTACATTTTGAGTTTTTAACCAGCACTCATTTACAAGAGACACACTTCTTACCAACACAAGCTGAATTCAATTTCTAATCAATTTCTGCATTTTTCTTCAAGTGCTCTCTTCAGGTGGAGGACTGGATTGGTGGATTGCTTCTATCAAGGATTTTCGCTAAGTGCTGTGCTCCGAGGAGAGGGGGCGACTTCTCTCTTCCTCTTGCCCCTAGCTGTCTTTCTCGGTTTCTTTGTCAACTTTGACCCCCCTCGTCTAGGAAGCAATCAAGCTCTTGTGGAAAGGTTAGAGCAGTTCACAGGAAATGCAGCGCTCTAAGTGGTTACTTCAGTGCTAAGGTCATGTCTTAGCTCACGCCCACCTCTTGCCTCTAATCATACTCCATTACCCTATTTGTGCGATTGTGCGTAGTTCACAACAGGTCCATAGTATTTTTGTGTTGCAACTATGTAGGTACGCATGTATGCCTATCCGTGTGTGTGATGTGTGTTAGCATATGAATGGTACAGGTGTGTAAAGAATGAACACTCCTGGGGTGAAAGGTGAGGTGGTGGAAAGGAAGGAAGGAGAAGAAGAGTCCTAGAGGAAGGCCCATGAAGAAGAGATGAGAGCACTTGAGAGAAGGACAATGGTATCTGCCTCTTACTTTTTCACTACTTTCCGGGGTGTATTGTCTATGTAAGTGTGTTAGTCTGCTTTGGGTGTGAGGTGGGGTACGTGCCAAAAAAATGATGTTCTTTTCAGAGCTGGGTACAACAAAGCATAACAATTTACATTATTGTACATGATGGTTGCCAGAAACAGTTAATGAGGCTCATTAATGAAAAATGTAAAAAAGATGGGTCATGTCAGATTTGTCTCATAATACATCACAGATAAGAGACCACAGAGCCCTGGGTTAAGTCTGGAGCTGACAGTGATGATATATAGGCTAAACTATGGCCATGCCCTTGTCAAAACATTAGCACTGTACCTATTGATGATGGAAGAATAGAGACAAAAGGAAGGAAGGGGATGGAGTAGAGAAAGACATGATGGATGAGGCTGAGTGGTGATGGTGTGATTGATGAAGAATGGGAGAGATCTAAAGAAACCATCAGTGAAACATGTGAGTGTGTTAGCAGACACAGATAAGGAGTTCATATGTCCTGACTGATGTGTGTTAAGAAACATATAAGAATATTAAGTGATAAATGAATGAATCTGGATCACAGCAGGACCAACATGACCTCGTTCATCAATCTCTTCTGCTTCTCCTTTACTCTGCAGGGCACTGTTCACAAGGCACAAAGACCTAAAAAATGAAGTCAAGAGGTGGCACTGCCTCCAACTGGAGGAGCATCTTGCATGAAAGCAGGGGAGGAACACTAGTGTGGCGACCAGGCTTTGTGTTGAAATCATGCCAAGCATTTCATTCAAGGTTTACACATGCAAACTACATGACTATTGGTAAACATGCAGGTACAGTGTGGCTCATTGTGTGTTTATTTTTGTTCAACTTTAGCTGAAATATTTCACATTGAGTCTAAACTAAATGGTTTGTTCATACTGAGCGAATGCGTCACTCCTCGCAGTTTTTGTTGTGAATGCAGAATGGAATTCCTTGAAGGCTCATTGAAAAAGATTGCTTACACAGCGGGTAAAAGCAAGCTCTTCATATGGCCATTGTCACATCACACAAGTAACACCGGCACATGTGTCACACCTCACATGTGACCGGAGCAGTGCCTGATGCTAACTACTGATCACCTGATGTGAGCTGACGTTCACCTACTGTATGATTGCGTCATCAGAGACTAAAACAGTCATTTTCATATGCATGTGTAATTACACCAATTCTTCAGACAAGTGTGCTAATGTCTTTGTAAAGCCCCAGAGATCATGTCCAAACAGTCATCAGCCTGAGCATCTCCAAGACACACACTACATCCTGAGAGCTCCTCCTCCTGCTCATCATCTGTTTATCTTCACATTCCCTTCCCTCCTTTATCTATCCACCTAAAACACTCTTCTGTCAGTTACTGTCACATCCTCAGTGGCCTCTTAACACAATTTAGTTTCACCACATGTGCTTGTGTGGTAGCTCTGTTGGGACATATATTGTAACATCATGAGTGTCACCTTTTAGGAAGAACAGCAATCAAAAACAGTGTTTCTCCCTCTCTCCTCTCATTTTTAAGGATTAACCCATTTATGCTGAAGTCTTGTTATCCACTGGGACATGTGCTCTTTATCCTTCACGTCCTTCCTCTCTCTTGTCTTGGATGTTCACATGGGTCACTTTTAAACTGCTTATGAGGATTACAAACAAGAAGGTTTTTTCTATCATTGCACTTAATATACCACTACTATATATGCTAACATAGAGCTAATTGAGGCTGTTAGTGCATTTGAAATTAAATAGAATACTTAGTTAAGAACAGCAGTGGAAAATGGTCAATTTATACAGTTTTCTGAAATGTGTTTGGAAAGTTGTATTTGCTGACCTATTGTGCCAGCAGGTAATACACTATATAGTTACCCATATGACCAATAAATAGCATTTTTCAAGATGCAACAGTATTAAAATGCACTAAAGGCCTACCTAGTGGACAGATGTTTTCAATGCCCTCAATATGGATTAACTATAACATGGGATGAATAGAATCTCCCATTGCCTTTGTATTGTTGGAACACATGCTATGAACCAGTTTCAGTATTTTTCAATAGATGCCACAAACAATAAGAAAGAAAATGCTCCTTCTCTATACAACTTTCCAAGTCATTTGGATGGTACTATTCCCAGATCTCCCATTCCCACCGAGATCCACATTGTTCCAGTTTGTATAAATAGAAAGAAGAAAAGTTGGAGACTCCAACTTTAGTTTTTGTTCTTTAAAGTCAATCCACTTTTAAAAACCGTCTTGGACCGTGGAGTCCAAAATGATAAGCCGGGGAATAAACTTCCACTAATGCTGGTCCATGTTTTCCTTCAAACGGCCTTCAGTGGCAGTAAAAGGACTGCTGTCTTGGCTGCCATGATGCCGTATAGACAGACAGTATGGCACTAGAAAGAGACGTGTCACAAAAACCATATGCTCGCTTCAACACAATGGCTGCTGCATCGCGCCGCCTATCCTCAAGACGACAACGGCAGACACACACGGGAACACACACACACTCAGGTGAAGGAGTGAACACTGCCATCAGCTCTACAATTATACCTCTCTATTACAACTTTACCTTATTTTATGCACCAAGAAATGTGGACAGAATACTTAATTCTCTTATGTCAACAAATATTTTGTTTTGACATAAAATGAGTAATTGTTATTAGTTAGAAAAAGAATAGGTCTTATACACATGCATGCATCCATGTCGGGATTTCCTTGATAGTCAGGAGATGCTACAATATTCCATCCTGATTGGACAGCTATAGTGGATTTTTGGCCCAGCCGTCTTTCCTTCTCCTTTTGCTCTCTTGCCTGATTGTCTCCTTGTCTCTGAGCCAGTGCCATGCAGTGAAAACAGGACGCCAGCGATAGACCGGGCGGCTCCTGGAGGTCCCTGGGCACCTCAGTCTGTGCGTTTGAACCTCTTTGTGTCTATGATGTGTGCATGTGTCAGCACTGATAGATGGACACAGCTGTCAGCTTAGCACTTCCTGTACTAGACCCCATTCCAAAAGTGACCCCACACTAACCTGGAAGTATTTCTCAACACCACAGCTCAAGTCTTCCTGTTTGATGCCTCTTCTCCCCACACACATTCAAGTGAGCATGCAGAGGACGGATGTATCTGCTAACTCCAGAGATACAAAACAAAACATGTCTAAGACTATCAGACAGAAACATTTCTTGAAGCGTCATTGATAGCCGACCTGACATAGCCTTAACCCTGACAGTATAGTGGTATTCTAGAGACGGTAAGATATCTTTCTCAAGCTGCCAACATGCAGGAAATGGCAGCCTTTTCACTTGAGCAACTGCCATTCCACGTCTTTAGCATTGTCATAAACATGGTCTCTGTGCTCTCCTGTGAGCCAATTAATAAAAGAGTATGGCTGAATGAATAAGCAGTGGTATGAATTAAAGACTAATGCAGAATGCCCATGCTTATGTATATTTGAGAGCGAGTCTATGTGCGTACAGGGCAGGAGTGCAGTGCAGAGCTCTACTCCAGAGGCCTTGTTGGGTGCCGAGGCCTGGGGCTGGCCTGAAGGCACAGCCCATCTGGAAGAGCCCTTAGCTGGACAGCAGCTGAATAAAAGATGGACGAAAGGTGTCAGTCTGGAAGGCCACGAGCGCTGGGAGGGCCCGCGCTTAACTGCTGAAGACAAACAGATGCTTCATCAGATGGATAGAAACAGAGACACATCATCAGATAGAACACTGACAAAATAGCCGTTTGCTGTGGAACAGGCATATGGGCTTTGTTTATCCACTGATGATAAACTAGAGATCAATTGTAAAGTTCTTGTATAAAATGGACATGACTGCTTGCAAACTCATTTTTAATAGCTTATGTCTGTATGTTTTGCATACGTCTGGATCCATATTCAGATATGACACAGGATGACATGTAGAGATGTAGACTATGACAGTTCACTCAACATTTACTTACTATATACAGAATAGGATGTACACTGGTCTGTAGACAGTGACACAATCACTTTGGAGACAAGAGCACTAATGACTTAGGTGCCATCATTAAATGGTGAGGATTGTCAATACATTCTAAATTATTTGATGGAGGTGTATTTGCGCTCTCAGGTACAAGTATTAGTTAGTATGTGCACATTGTATATGTGTAAACTGACGTCTTAGGTATAAAACATGTTAAAAAATGTTTGAAATAATTTTCTAATAATTTCTTTAAAACCCTGACTTTGTGTGCTGTTTTATCAAACTGTGTAAAGGAGCACCACAGAGTGCTAATGTGTAGGCTGAGCTGATGTGCTTGATGTGTTTATGAGTGTTTAGCATTTGAATGGAAACTCAAGAGCCTCAATGTGTTTCTGTAGCACCCTGTAAAAACACAGCTAGTGTTTCACCACCACCTTTCACATCCTTCAGTGTCTGTGTGTATGTTTTTATATAGTATGTGTGTGTGCGGTAGGTTATTACTATGATGTAGGCTGGAACCTGATACAAATGCCCCCTTAGCATGAAACACAGACAGATTTGTTAACGCTCTATTAGACATTTAGACGTTTACATTTAATTTGTTAAAAAAATAATTTCGCATTTGCTTAAAGATTTGGAACATTGATGAATTTCTTTACTAATACTTTACCTGGGATACTGCACAATGACAAAAATATAAAACTTCAAGCTCAGTTCCCATTTGTTCATAAACTACTCTTTACAGCAGGTATAGTTCAGAAACTAGAATACACTGCAGTGAAGACCAGGCAGTGACAGAAGCCTAGCATGTACCAGGCTAGTTATCTCAACCTCTCAGTGTTAGCTAATAGAATTGAAGTGTTTAGCATATATGCTAATCATTTGCACAGGCAGCGGATTATGGTCAGACACTGCCAAGAGTCCTTTCCCTCTGTCCCAGTCTTTCTCTTTACCTCCACTTATCCTTGCTTTGGTGTAATGGGGGTTCCTCTTTTTTAGGGCTTTTCATTACTGTCCTTGAACTTGTCCTTTTTGCAGTATTGATAAATGCTTTGGAAGTGGTGTGCTGACGGACAGTGGAGCACACGCACTGAGGCTCAATGCAGACTAGTAATAGATGAGCGCTCATGTAGCAGCGCACACAGTAGGTGTTAATAAAATGAATATAATGTTGGTGTGAAGGTGGTGCTACAATGAGACAGAGCTACCGAGGGAGCCAGTTCAAACTGAGGGGTTATCTAGCTCACCCACACTGGCTGCTGTGCAAATATTTGACTAAAGATTTTATGGCAGCGCACACACAGATCACACTCCAGCGGCTCTCCCAGCGGTTGTGAACACCCAGCACGCACACTCTCAGGCCCGGGCCAAAGTCCTTTAACAAGCCACGGGATGTTTAGTGCCCCGTGTCTGTGTGCCCAGTCGATGTCAGGGCTCCTGTTAGCAGAGGGGCAGTGTGGGTATTACCAGTTGGAGAGAGAGGCCTTCAGTGCTACGGTGGGGGGTTAAATGTTTTAGGGGCAGTGTTGGAAAGACTGACCAGGGATTATCGGGATGTTATGTGTCAGAGCACTGTCCGTGAGGGGTCTTAACAGTTCTTCTGATATCAACTGCAGGAGCTGGATATGGCCTCAACAAGTAGGTCCTTCTGGAGGTGTACTTTTACAACAGCTTCTCACGGTCAATAAAAGAGGTGTCACCATAATATCACACATGACTTTTTATGTGGCATATCGTGTACTAAAACAATATCGGTATCTCTCTCACAAACTTTCAGGAATCGTTTACTGTATTTATGCATGAACAAAAACAGAACTAATGCTAATAATTTGTAAAGAAGGCCGGGGGATTATTTATATCTTATAATATAGAATATTTAGTCAGTTGATGTGGATAAAGCCCAGCAGACAGACTATATTCCTCCTCAGTCAAAACACAGCCATTGGCAACACAGAGAAACACTATGTACATCCACAAACACTAATGTCTGAAGGCATATATAGTATTTATATATATCTCAAATAATGAAGATGACAGACAATCTAACAGAAGAAAGCACACAAATCAGTTTGGCTTATTATTCTTCTGTGCTCACCCCCAGGCTACATATGTCTTCTGGAGACAGCAGCTCCTTAAACGTCAGCCATAATGGATTTGAATGATGCTTATGCATGCTTGAAACACACTAAACAAACCTTGACCTATTAGTGTCCATCTGAATTAAAGAAATGTGTCTCTTGTTCTGTGATTACATCCCTCTGAAGACCCCCTCCACCACATGCACTGCTAATGACATGAACATGCACATTTTAATCAGCATAACAAAGACAGGCGATCAGTTAAACATACGTACATACCAAAAACATAGATTTGAAGCAAAAAGCCTAGTGCACAAAAAAAACATCTGTGCTTCTTACTAACTGTGTGCTAATACCATAAGTGCTAATGTCATTCCATTACAACTACAAAATGAGGAAGTAAAAAAGTAGACACTGTCCCTGAGGAATGCTTTCTTCAGCACCAAGAAATCAGCACCATGGACAGCACTCATCATGAATATGAATAAGTCAACACAACTAGACATGATGCATCTGTTCAATTCACAATTATATGTATTCTTCTTAGGAGTTGCAGCTTTCTGGAGTCCATCCCAGCAACTATGGGCTTTAGGCAGAGTAAATCTTTTGTTAGTTAGTTGCAGGACTGACACAAAAACATGGACCGATAATAACTCACTCTCCAATTCATTCACTAGGACAAATGTTCATCTTTTGTGATTTTAATAGTGCTTTCAACCAAATACAAGCGTTTTGGCCTAGCAGACTAGTACTTACGTCCATGTGCTGTATCTCCTGCTTCCTTCACTGCTGTTATGGCCGCCTGTCTTGGCACCTCTCCCTCCTTGTTTTTCCATGGCTCTACCCACCACTCCATTTGATTTTTCCTCTCTCTCGTTGTGTTTCTCTTGGTCCGTCTATGTCTCTCGCCCGCCTTGCCTCTAGTGGCAGACTACAGCAGGCCCCGGTGTGAGGTCACAGGCTGCCTTCTTCTTGTAGCATATGGACTTGTTTCCTTCCAAGAAAACTTCAGGCAGATGAGACCACACACAAACTCACACACGCCATGGTTTCAACCCAATATGATCCCTCTCTCCTCTATTGGCTACAATCAGCACCCCTCAACCACAATGGCACATTAAGACTGCATTCTGTATAATGACAATATATTTTTCAGACGAATTGTGTCCAACAAGAAATAAACTAGTTATATCCAAGCCTTTTTCATTTGACTGATGCCTGGTTAGAAATTGCATTATTATCCAATCTTTATTTAAGATAGGTTGTTCGTTCAATTGTGTCCTAAAAATGACTAATCCAGCATTTTAGATTTAATTGAATGTGGAAGTTTTACTATTTATTGGATAAAGGTTTTGAGAAATGGTTCAAATAATGTTACTGCACTAATTCAAAGACAATGCAATAAAACATAGTTCAGAAATAAGGGGTGTAACATGTATATCTGTACTGATGCAGAATGGGTCAATTTGCAAAAAAAAAGAAAAGTCAATTAAGGAAAAGACCAATTTTTGTGGCCATGTGATTAAAGGGATCCCAAACATACCAGTGCAGCTCCAGATGAAGAGGAGATTACAGACGCCCTGTGATCTGACTTCTATCTTCTCTATGACCTCAGGCCTCAATCTACTTCACTTGGACTAATCTTAGTGTTAAGACGCACACACCCCGCACACTTAATATGTCTGTAATCCTGCCAAGACCATCTGAAGAAGTGTCCACAATCACTCCCCATGTGCTGTGCTGTCTAATAATCCAGTCCATCTTAAAACTGGCTAAGCGTCAACGGAGCTGTGTAATCTTAAACAACACATGGATAAGTTAAGTGCTATCTGGTAATCTTGAGCAGTTGTCAGTGGGAGCCCTTGGAGCATATGCAGGAGGAGCTGGTAATCTTCCAGCAGCAGCTCAAGTGTAATCAAGAAGGAGGCAGCCATATGTGTGTGTGAGCCTTGGCCTCTCCTCAGCTGTCTGTGTTTGGAGAAGCCTTTTCTCTCCGCGCTCTCGCTTGTATTCATGTTACAGCACGGAGCATGAAAGGATTGGACCGCGCGGCTCAGGAATGATACAGCAGCGGGGCAACTGTCAAAAGGCATTTTAGAAAAGACATTCCAAGAAAGACTGTGTTATGATGTAATGTGTGCCTGCAATGGTGATACTGTTTTGAATGAACAAACAAAACAGCATTATTTGAAACTGAATTTTCAACTGTACAAAATGAAATGTCATCAATTAAATTATAATAGTGTTTTCAAATATTAAGAAAGTCACAAGCCGTTTACGAGCGGCAGCAGCATGTGTTTTGTTGGCCGTGTCATTCAAATTTTACTAATGTGACTTTAGTATAAACAATGTGGATTTTTTTATGCATCAACGAGAGACAAGACTAACATATTTGTATAGAATAGGAAAAGAGTTAGTCACGGCTGGCCAAGCATGCAAACATAAAATGTCCATTTAGGGACTAGGACAGAACAAGTTGCCAAAGTTTCAATCAGAAGTCAGCACAAATGTGAAGTGTACGCTGCTTGATTGTCTTTTTTCATTCTCCCCTCCTCTCAAATCCCACAGCCTTCGGGTCGCCTCAGGTTCTTACAATATGCTTTAGAAATTAGTTTTTTTTTGGGTGGGATGAAAATGTACTTCATATATAAAGTCCTTAATAATTCCTGATTGTGAAGATTTAGTTCAATTTCCTAAAAGCAAAAAGCCCAAAATGATTTCCTGATTCTTCCCGGGTCTATCCCTCAATCCCCTGTTTCTTCTAGTGGGTCTTGTCCTAATCCGGGCCCATACGCTCCCCCCTGTTTGATGAAATGACCATTTCTAATCCGGCCCGTTCTCTTGGGAGAGCTGTAACTGTATTAAGACACTAAATCCATGTCTTTACAACTGCTACAGATGTCTTTCTTTATTATCCCGACACTCTCTCTCCTTCCAAATCTGTTCCTTTATAATCTTATCTTTTATTTCCTATGCTCCCAAAGTGGTGCTGGAATAATCTCACATTATGTTTTTGTGGATTGATTGTGGTGTCTGTCTTTTGTGTGGCTCTTAAATTCTACTCTGAAGTGGTACACGGTTGCTCTAAGAACGGTTGTACAGATGTGTACTTTCTTCTTCGTTACACATTGCCCACTCATGCTGAGGCCAGTGTGTGTGTCTGGAGCGTATCCAGGTGTCTCGTGCTCCCCCGCTGACCAGACCAGCAGAAGAAAAGCTTAGTGTTTTTCTGCTCCATTGACCGCTGCTGTAGCCCTTCTGAGGCAGGTGTCAAAGCGTAGTGACTTAGACAACACTGGATCACTGATATCACCTGCTCCGTGTACTTGTAAGATTTACTCTGTACTAGTGCTGTATTATTCAATTCCATGTTTAATGTGGCTACGCTAATAGAGAAAGATTCATTCATGCTTTTTGGCTGTAATAGAGGCTATTTTTATTAATTAAAAGATTCTATATAATGCAAGATCAATGTTTATGACCTTTTAAGGGTGTTAAGTCTTTGTTTATATCCCAAAAACGACACAAATGGTTTGTTCCCGTCTTCAAACAGGGACAGAGTCCAAATGGGAGCTTCAAAAAATAAATAACCTAAAGGTATACAAAGCATAATATATATGATTTATGTACACATTTTCAGACCTTTTTTCTTTCAGTCTCACATAGATCAGTTTCTCAACACTAATCCTGTGTTGGTAACTTTTTGTTGTCTAAAAGCATTAATGTAATCTAATGCAGTGCTGACATCAAATCCTATGATAAATGCTAACTTGTGGCCTCTGCAGTGGACCACACCATTTGCTTTGGGCAGATAGACCCCCACACAATAAAGTCAGGAACAGACAAAGAAGAGGCTGTCGATGTTAAAGAAGGAGAACGAACCAGCTGTTGCATTTCTAGAGTGATCAGATACAAGTCTGTCAGAAGAGCAAAGGATTCTTGAAAAAAGTTAAAATAGACAAAAAAAAAATGTTTCTATGAAGCACTGAAGCAAATATTGTCTTGACAAACACAACTCAATAAACCTATGACCTTCTCAAAGTCCTTGAGAATCAAAAAGTCACAATGCTGTGCTCCAACAGAGTGCTGAAATGACCAAATGATAAGTGATGTTTTACTGTGTCATTTCTAAGAAGCAGGGAGTATGCAGGACGGTAATCAGGCTTTAGGATCAATGTGACATCAAGCACGGCTCAGTGTGGGCATTTTATCCTCTAAATACTAACATGTGCACTGATCGAACAACACGCCAAAGGATGAAGAATACACAATAACAAAAGATTTATAACCACAATGGAAAAAAACACAATGAAAATAAAGCCATATCAGGACTTGAAACTAAAATAAAAAATTTACAAAATACTGAATAGTTTGGTAGCAACACACTGTATGTCAAACAAGTTGGGACATGAGACATTCCTGCCATTAGGTTCAAGTCTTACTTTAATTAAATGGTATTCAACGATTTAACACCAGATACACCAACTGTTAAAGACAAAATAATCAAGTCATTTGCAACAGCAGTCTAACAATGCTAATAAAACATACTGTGTTCATTGTCAGAGCCTGAATTAGACCTGCCGACTATATGTCAACAGTGGTTTGTTGCTGCTGGCACAGGGCCCTATCTTTTCCATGCTTAATTTAAGGAAGATCTTGAAAACTCCTGCTGAGTCTGACCCATTCTATTCACAAAGGCTAAATGCAGGTTATTCTCTGATGCATTGTTAGCCGCCAAACAACCACAGCTAAAAAAATCCCAACTTCTTGCTGTTTTCTCAAAATGTTTAAATTGGACGCTTCATTCAAAACACTCTGATCCTTAATTGCTTTCCATTGTATTTTTTCGTGCTGTTTCCGTTCTGGCTTTCTTAAATGGTCCGCCATTAAAAAGTCCACTGGCGGTCATTTCCTCGCATGAGATGTGTAGAATGGGTGATGACAGATTTACTTGGCTCTGTATTGGACAAAAGTAGAAGAATGTCCACCGCACCTCATCTATAAACCTACACAGGCACGGACTACATTATTTCAGCACAGGAAGCACATGGGTCGTCTCGAAAAACCTGCTTAAAGAAGGCTAAGTCCCAGAGGTAACAAACTGCGGGGCTTTTATAGTGGTATTGTTCTGCAGTTTGGACAGTTCACTTCAAGTTCAGCTAAGAGGCAGGACACAGGGGAACAATTGGTAAATAGGCACTAGGTTTGTTTTCAATTTTGACGGTTCACATTTTTTACTTTTAGAACTAAACAAATTGTATGTATATTAAAATTCTGAACATAAAGTTGGTCAAAATGTTGTACTTCCTGGGTCAAAAGTCGGGGGCAGGTGCAGTACCAGACTGCAAGACTGCAGCTGTATCCGAGAGGAAATGGCATGTGGAGTGTGCCGGGGTGTCTATTTGTTTTTAAAAGGTCAAACTGACACACCTATGATCTAAATAGGCAGGTTTTACGTACAGGATGTTGCAGGTGAGTCTGATGATGGAAAAGTCATTAGGAGAAAAAATGGGCTAATAAACTGTGTTTGCCATAGTGTCATAAGGCCTGAAAAGATACGCACAGTAAAAATGATGTTATGCTTTACCAGTTTAAGTTTGGTTTCAAAATAAGGACTGATCAAATTTTTAGATTAGTAATGGGCCAGGAAAGAAACTGGATTTTGGTGGTGATCAGTAACACTAAACAATTTTAAAGGCTTGGTGTTGGTGCTAACTTCAGCCAAAATCGTGATACATTTGTAGTCTAAAGTACATGTAGTCCTAAACTCTTTTTTATTCGGTTGCAAACTAAGCCAATGCTCTGTGTTCTCCAAGTGCATCTTGTTTTTTAAATGTTATTCTTCACATCTTGATCTTCAGAAGATGGAAGAAAGCTGAACTATCATTATCGGGCATCATGCCTGAAGCAGTTGGGTTAACAAGAATCACATGGATGGACTTAGTATTTCTTTCAAAATGTAGATAAAGGACCTGAACTAGAGCTTACCCCTCATTAGAAACTGATACTAATATGATCCACTTCTTTGACAGTCTGTGAAGAGAGGCCTGCTTAAATGTTAAACTCTTTTAGACCATTGCAGTAGATAATTCACATACGTTTTTGTGCCACACACACCCACACACACACATTTTAGCATTGATTGAAGTGACTCAATACACCGGCAGACTGCACCGGCTTGAAGCAGGAGGACAGAGCCTGTGGCAAGGTGATGGAGGGAACAGTCTGTGTGCTCTGTTGGCAAGAACTACGGTGACATCTGCATATGATTGACTAAGGACTGGCATCATAAAAGAATTATACCTGTCTATTTGTTAATGTATATGTAGCATCTGTCCGTCCACTTGTTTCATAAATACAAGGTGCTGATCACAGACAAAGAGGCCGACTGAGGAAAGGAAATAAAATCATGAAAGAAAAGTGAAGAAAGGATCCAGGAGGCTGAAGGCTAACGACCGCTGCAAACTTGAGATTCATTAAAGCAGTCATTATACTCAATCAGGTGAGGTTCAAGGGAAACGACCAATAGATCTTTTTCAAACTGTCAAACAAGGACGGGCCCAAATGAAAGCGGTTTTCACATATCCAAGAAGCCTCTTGTTCACATCAGGACAGTTGTTTTAGTTTTTGTGTGCCTCGCAGCGGTTGTGAGTAGAAGCTCTGGGCAAAGGGATGCGAAGGGCACAGGTAGCTCAAGGCTAAGCCCAGTAGGTAGAATGACTCACACACCAGAATCACTGCACATATATCTAAATACATCTTTAGTCTTATCAGCTTTCAACTACTGTCATTTCACATCTCATATTCCAATCACTTAGTTATTCATCATCTCACCGCCACTACTTCACTAGTCTCTACTTTTATACCCCCAAACAGAGTGGACTATACTGCTCAGTGGTAATTCTTGGAAGTTAGGAGGTAGTTCCTATTATTCGGTTTAATTAAAGGTGGTCAAAGTTGTTCAAACATTCAACAACTTTTTTCTGACTTGACAAAAGGTGTCTAATGGTTTAGTATCTGGTGAAGTACAACATGGTAAATCTTCATTATCGTCTATGCATAAATAGGACATAAACCAAGCATTTCTAAACATCTTTAATTCATGCACAGACAAGCGTACACAGGCCTGTTTTGAGCTGTGTATATACTCTAAGCTGCTGTCATTTCCGTTGTTGGATCAGCTCCTCCATGCTGCTGATAAGTGAGATAATTATGCTAATGCTAACTGCTCTGCTAGCCACGGTGGGTTCACGGTGTCAGCGTTCCTCACGTGAACCGGGGCACTGTGAAATGTCAGCCTCTGTATACCTGTGTGCTGTATGAGTGTGTTGGAAAGAGATGACTGCAGATAAAGGAGAGGGAGCCACAAGTGCAAAGCAAAGAAACAGATCACACATGCGCGTCCTATTTGCATGCCTGGACGCACACGCCGCACGCAGATATTAATTAAAGTTCATTGCTTCAGTAATTAGCAGGGCAGGATAATACCAATATGTGACTTATGGCCCCCTCAGGGTCAGCTCTCCCTCCAACTTTAATTGAATGAGCGACATTAAAAACTTCAGAGGTAATTTGGCAAGGTTGACTAAACAGTCGTAAACACCAAAGGAAACACTTGGAGCGCAGGCGAAAGGCTTCTCCTCATCCATTAAAAGTGTCCTTCCTCTACCTCCAGGGAGCTCACTTTTCTGACGTATCAGACATATTATTCACTTTAGGATGTGATAAGGACGCTGCACTTCTGAAAGACTCTGTTGATCAAGGTTCAAAGTCTCAACACACTGTGGATTACTTTCTGCATGCCAAACTGTATACAACATGTACAGTAAATGTTTTTTTTTTAAACATTCCCAAATTCCTAACTACATACTGGTCTTGTCCTGGAAGGTATGAAAAAATGCAAAAAAAAATGCATAAATTCAATAATAACGTGCCAAACACCCTAAGCAAGATCTCACAGCATAAACAGTAGCTTATAAGATTGATTAAATTAATACAACTAATATAGAAATAATATATACCACAAATCAGTATAATAAATCAATAAATAATATGACACCAAGTTAGTTCCACAAGAAAACTGTCAAAGAAAATAATAATAGAGACTACAGTTTGCAATTATAAGCCTCACTTTACTTGCTTCCCTCTCTTCTGTCCAGCAGATACATATTGTGGCCACATCCTTAAACCCGTGTGCCTTTCTATTGTGCCTTTGTGCTCCTTTAACCTTGAGGTCCTCATACATCCAGCTGTGATAATCTCTGCCACTGCCTTCATTACAGTTTATAGGACGCACACACGCTCATATTTAGAGACAAGGATCAGAGAAAAACACATAGAGGAAGCACAAATAACATTGGCTCGGCTAAGAGGTAGAACATTTAAAAGCCATCTTTGTCTCCGTATTGACTTGAATCAGCATTAGGCTCATCAGATAGTCGGTGTGTGAGGGTGTGTTTTTGCTTGTGTGTGTATTGGCTGTCCTATCCTAACTGGCTAGACGGACACAGCCTCCAGGAATGTCAAACCTCCAACCTGCATTCTGATGTGGGCACCCGCAGTCACTTGTACGGCGCCGCTCCGGTTTGTGTGTCCTTTTGCACCGCGTTGTTGTGTGAGTGACAGGCCCCGGGCGCCGTGGTAACCAGAAACAAAAGTGTAGGAATAGTAGAAGAAACTTTTGACGATTCGGCTAATTGCTTGTGTTAAATGTATGTAGCACGTATGGAAAGATTTACCTACATTGCGACAGTGACTTGGCACACGATCTACCCTGCCACTCAGTTGGCCCGTTGCGCTGTTTTTCTCTTTCATTAAAACTGTTCCCGTCTTTCATCTCTCGTTCCCCGTGCGACACAAACGCAGGGGTCTCAGAAACTTTTCAATCACACTCTCTTTTATCTGATCACCAGCATGGGTGTCTATGTGTATGTGTGTGTTTGGAGTTTCAGTCAATCAACCCACTTTGTCTGTGCTCCTATTATTTGAAAGCAGAGTGAAAATGCTTTTTAAACCGTGCTTACTATGAACTAAGTAGATACAAAGTTGTGCAAAAGTGATAAATAGTGTAAGTGTGAAAAGGTGCAGGCACAGGAGTCTACTCTCTATCTACTATCTCCAATGAATAGTAAAGAACAGAAGACTATAGGGGTATTTGCTTTGTTGTAAGGATTGCTTTTTAAGATACCTACTACAATACAATAGATTGTTGCTTTTCTTCATAAGAAAAAGAATGTTTTAAATTTCCAAATAACAGCCAAGTTCCATGAATGCAACACACAGTTATTCAGAGTGTATGACATCAAAGTTTATCGGTCAAGTATTCTTCTGACTGGTACAATATGTGATTTCAACGTTGGTAAAAATAAGATAATACACTGCTCACAATAGGCCACGGCTGTTGATGTGCGAAGGTCCATGTTATCAAAGGCACTTGGGTCAGTGCCAGTGAACTCTCTATTCTCTCAAAAACACGCTGAGAGAAGGAACATGAAAAGAAAGTGACGATAGGAGCTGAGGAGAGGAAAAGAATGTGGCTTCATCACTCAAGTGCACTGTGCAGGAACCAGCTCCATAAATGCATCTAGAACTTTATGAATCTATGAAATACTGTTGTCTACCTCACAAATGCACAAATAACAATCACTAGGAGAGAAGGCATTTTGATTCGAGATAGACTAAGTTCATTTAAAATGGCCATACAGCTCCATTTAAAAGAAAATAAAGGCTTCTTGCAAATTATTCCTGGATAAAAAGAGAAACTAATTTGAAAGCTATGAAAGACCTAGAGTCCTAGATAGTTAGGACTGAGGAAGTGCACTATAAAGATAAGATATTCTTCTGACTTGACTATAGCGATTGCAATTACTATTTTATTTTCTAAGTTTGATTGAGGAAACCACTTCATCTCCTTGCCCATTGACAGAACATAATCAAACTTTCTGAGCCCTCCAAGGCAACTTTCCCCATCTTTTGGCACTACTTCATTTAAAGCTGCATAAATGGATGTGCCATAAACAAAAACACAGGGAAAAATTGGAGAATAAATGAAGCGAGCCAGTTCAGTGTACATGTATTTAGACGACAAAAACACCAATTTTTTATCTCTCAATGCCCTGACAGCATCCTTGGAGAGATTTAATTTTCCCTCAAGTGGCTGCCTCCCAGTCTCTTGGAAATAAAGTATGTTGTCGCTTTTTTTGCACAAGGTTTTCCCACTCGGAGGATGCGGATCTCTTCAGGCGGAGTTCAAGTGTCTAATCTTCAATGTCTCAAGGTTGGCCTTTGTAACGCACTCTTAAGGGTCTTCGTCGGAACAAAGCAGACAAGAAAATTAATCGGAGGCAATGCAAAAAGTGTTGGAGGGATGTGTGTGAGTGAATGTAAATGACAAATGGAGTCGGGTGGAGGGAGGCAGAGCTCAGATGCTGGGGTCCAGGTCTGAAGGGACTGAGCGAGGGATGAAAGAGAGAGATAAAAGAAGAACAGAGAATAGGTGAAAGACAGAGAGCCATAGTGCAGAGAAGACCAACATTGTTCTCTTGATCACCGTCAGAAGGTTGGGTGGGTTTGAAAGTGGGCGCTCCAAACAGTAGATCATGTGTAAGTTCAGAGGTATGCATATATCAGTGTAGTACTTAGTGTTCTTTAGTCATGTCACGACTGATGTTACTTCAAATTAAGGCCTGCTCTGATCAATCATCATGTATGGACGGAATTATTTGTGTACTTTTTTTGACAATGACGAGAGTAATAAAACAACTACCCTAAGCCAGCAATTATTTTAGATTTTTTGATTTTATATTTTATTTTTATTTCTGTTTGCTGAACACTCTCTTGCTATGATATAATAAGTAACAATATATAGAAAACAATGGTTGTATTCAGCTCTACAAAAGCAAGTTAAGCAAGCAGCAAATTTAAACAAAGACAGGGTGGAGTTAAATTGTTTCATTCATTGAATTGTGAAATGTGTAGGTATGGATGGTTTTGTTAAGTACATAATTTTTAAGCTTATATCCTGATTGACATGTTTTGGTTAGAAATCATATTCTTAATAAAATAGTTATTAGCTGCACATCGAGATGTCAGTCGGAGGTGAATCCAGAATGAAACCTAAGTATGTGCGGGTATGTCCCACTGACACACACTGCGCTGGGAGCTAACGCTTGCTTTTCCCACATGTGCCGACTCCAGATGGCCTCAAAGAGACACGGGGTAATGCCAACATCACACAAACACACACTCTCAAAGTACTGACCCGCCCCCGAGAGCCCGCCACCCGGTTTCATGCTGGGATCAAAAACATAATGTACAAAAAAGGAGACACAATCAAAACGGAAGGTGTGCGGCCTTTACAGAAAGACAAAAATCACCTCCCCGACAATAAAGGATCTTTGTGACGGCATCAAAGTACACACATGCTCGCCTATAGACTACAAACAGCATCTAGACATTAAAAATTAACCATTTCAGATGCTAACAAAGAGCTCTGACCTGTCCACTTCATTTACTTATAAGTTATAAGGTTATGATATGATAGAAGCCTTTGTTATATTTTTGTACAATGCCGGGGTGCTGTGTAGATTAAGGCATGAGGCATCTATTGGACATTTGACAAAAGGAAACTGTATAGAAATGCTGACAAAGACACACTTTATCTTCTATTATCCTAAAACATAACTCTACCCAAAACAATGAGAGAATAGACTAATTATGCATCATTTCCTTATTTAGAGCATATGTTTAGTGGGTGATGAGGAAGTAGTGCCTAATCCTTTTGTTAATGTGGGGTGACCAAAGCATTAAGAATGAGATTATATAGTTTTTTGTCTGTCTGCGCACTACTGACAATGCCATCTACTTTGTCTATCTTAACTATAGGCATTCACAGTATATGCCTTTAATAGATGACTCTAAAACATTAGGTCAGTATGTAATATCCAGCCCACAGTAGTAAATGGCATGTCCTTTCTAAGTCTAACCAGCATTAACTGAATTGTTTCACCACATTCCCTCCTGTTATGTCTCTTTACTTAGACCCAGCGCTCAGGCCCTTCCATTATTTCTTCTCATTTCTCACCATTACCTTCTCCTTGCTCTCTCGCCCCGGACCCGTGTGTGCGTGACCTTCCTGAACTCACCGGTCACTTATGGAGATTAGACAAAGTTGCCTCTTGCGTGACTCATCGGCATGCATTAAGCTGGAAAACACAATCACAGACACAAAACACGGCCATCTTAAAGCGCTGGATATAGACTAAATTAAAGGTAAAAGCGCTCCTTCTTTTGTGGGAGATCGTCCATTTTTCAAAAAAGCCATGTTGGGTGTCCTTTCTGGCCTCCCTAATGGATTTTTGATTTTTCCGCAGCGTGCGACACAATTAGCTCGTCTTTCTTTTTTATTAATGACATTTAGTCTTTTCTTTTCCCCCTCGCCGCTGTTTATTCTTGCTGTAAATTGGCGAGCTGAAGAGGTCTTGGGAGTGCAGCGGCGTGCGTATGTGTGGGTGTGCGGCGATGTGTGCTTTCAATATACTTAGGGCTCATTAATTCTTGTTTTTTTATGTTTTCAGGTTCAAATTGATGTTTTTATATGTTTTATGTTATATAGCAGCGGATGCAAATGCACTTTACAATAAGTAGTTTACAATAAGTCACAGAGCAGTTAAGCATTTGTGTTCAGGGTTCAAGTAAAAACTCTAGGCCAACTTCATGGAACAATATGAATAAGTTTAGTCTTTTTCAACAGTTTATTTAAATTGCAGGGCTGTTTCCTTGGACAAAGTCACCTATAGGAGCCATGTGTCTATAATAGTGTCAATCCTGTCACCTCAGTTTGGTCGGGCTCCATGCATTGGCAGTGCAGCAGGTGACTATGGCCACAGTGAGTGTCTGTTTCACAGTTATATGTGTAGAGGGCACTGGATCACAGTCAAGGGCACACATATACGGGATATCATATTTTAAAGGAAAGGTTGACTTATATTTTTAGTAAGGTTCTCTGCATTTATTTTTGCAGGCCTTGATTTAGTTCAATTTAGATTTGCCCCGTTTTACAATATATTGTAGGACGTGAATTTGATGTGGACCACAGCTCAAAGGTGTGGTTTCCTGATATAATAAATGGAAAAAGAAAAATTATTTAAATTGACTTCTTAACCTTGTTCTGATATTTAAAGTAGGTTGTAAACTCGACTATGATAAAGTTGTAACCCACAAACTCTGATTTGATGTTGCTGTACAGGCTAGGAGGGATACTAAAGTAAACCGTAATTACAACAAATCAGTTTTTTTGCTTTAGGAAACTGAACCAATTTAGAGCTGAAAGTTTAATTCAATTTTCTACTTTTTTTTCTCTAATCTTTTTTTTGATTTGTTGTACTTTTAGACATAAAAAAGAACATATGTATTTTCTGAAACAGTACTTGTGTGAAAGAAGGACCACTGGGGTTATTTAACTTTTTTAACTCATTAATTTAGTTGTCAGCACACTTAGTTTGTAACGGAGGCTGTTATATACTGCTAATGATGTGAATGCAAAATGTAAGTAAATGTGTGGCCAACAAAATATATTTTCCTCTATTAGAGAGACAGCACACATTTTGGTTCAGAGAGCGTTTAAGTGCTTGTACAAATGAATAGTAAGTGCTAATGTTGCATATTTTGCCTGAAGAAAATATCTCTAAGTAATTGCTCCATCTTCTAAATTGTATTAAACCACTCATTTGTAATTATGCCACATCTTGTGCTAATATCCTAATGATGTGGTGATAATGGAGGAGGAGGTACTAATGTGGCTGAGATGCCTCTCATTTTAGCACTACATTTACACATGCAGACAGAAAGGGAAAAAAGTCTCACGCTTCTCACTTGATTGTTACATTTACTACTTGACTTGGCCTTCACTTTTAAGAGTTCTTCTTCATAAGATGGTTTCATACTTCACAAACAGGTGCTGACAAAAATCAATGTCATGCTTTGATATCTGAAGAAAATGGCAGCAATTCTCATGCTCAAGTAAAAGAGCAAAAAAATTCTCCAACTGCACGCCACACTCTCACCAGGCAGTGCAGGGCCATATTGGCTGTGTGCAGACTTCTGGCACATAATGGAGCAGTACTGACACAAAATCCCTCTCAAGGAGCAGATGCTTGCTTCCTCTTGACATATGCCCTGAGATGAAGAGGATGACGAGATGGGAAAAGGAAAGGAGGCGGAAAATCCTTACAGACAGGGAGCGCTTTTACAATGTTATTTCTGTGTAAGACAAATACTGCATCACTATTACAGGCAAACACTAATTTTAATGCAGTGTTTGAGGTCTCAATGTAAACCCTGAACAGGTGTGTAGTATGGAAGGCAGTTAATAGCTATAGTTTTCTAATGCTCACTGTTCATTGGTATACTTTCCAGTGTCTGTGATATTTGGAAGAAAATAGTCATTAATGGCATATTCATTTTCAGTGTCTGAATGAATTTAGATCTTCCCAGGGACACGTACATAGAAGCGAAGGGTCGTGATCTGTATTCAAGAAGCTATTTGAAAGACCCACATCAAGCACTGTATAAGCATTCAAAGAAAAATGACAAGAATGTTCCTCCTCAGCTCAGAGAAGATTAAATGACTATTTTCTTGTATCTTGTTCATTTTCTAGTGCTTATCGGATATACTGTAACTGCAGACGCACACTTGTATTACTGTTGCAAGGTGAAATCTTTTCATTATGGCAAACAAACAAGCGATTCGAAGTCTCTCAATAACAAACAGAAGATTTTAATTAACAGCAATTGATAAGCGCTGTGTGTCTTAAGGACGTGTTTGTTTGTGAATGTTGTGGGTATAAATTTGTGCGTGGGGGTTGTGTGCGTTTTTGTGCGTTTTTGTGTATCTTAAGCACATAGGCATTATACAGTGATCTTCTTGATTTGTGGAGCGTGAAAGGAGACCCCCGCACACACATACACACACATACATACACACACACACATACACACACACATACAGTGAAGGGAAGATATAAACATAGCGTGTCGTCGGATTAGATGGAGTTTTTAATCATCTTCATTAGAGCTAATTGTTATTTGTTGAATATGTGGCATTTATTAAGTTCAGGGGGACAAAAGGCAGACTGAGGAGTAATTAAATACAAGGAGCGTCTTTGAGAAGAAGAGGCGCAGAAGACGAAGCAGAGAAACGCTCAAATGATTATCATGCAAGTTTCTTTTCTATGTGCATGCAACATAAAATAAAAAAATTAAAAATGTGGGGGAAAATAGACAGAAATGGGTTTGAAGAAGTTGAACGTTTTGTTTAATAACTAGTTCTATGATGTGATGTGTGATAAATGGATAAAACAAATTGGCAACTAGACTCACGCTGTCACACACGACAGCAAATGTATATCGGCGAAACGCCCCATGCATCTACGCCCCTCTGAACACCAATCACATTCAACCATCAACCACATTCATGCCCAGCGACACAACGACAATATGCGCTGGGCAGGGATTCGAACCAGCAACCCTCCTGTTGCAGGGCGAATGCTTACCCTCTGTGTCACTGCTGCCCTGGATGTTTGTGAAGAATGCTTTTGCCAAATTTTTGTAAATTTCCCTAAAACTACATTCTTCAGTCAGTCCCTAGGTGGCGCTATTGAGGTAACTGGTATCATATTGTTTGGGTGTGTTCATGGTGGGGGGTGATAAATTGTTTCAAGTTTGAGCGTAATTGGGCAAAGTATGGGCAAGATAGAGGCTGTCAAATATATCTGACTCCCCAATTTCAATGAAATATGGCCGACTTCCTGTTTGTTGTAGGGTGGGGCCATAATGATATTTTATGTTCAGCACGGTGTGGAGAATCACTGTACCAAGTTTCATTGCTCTGTGGCAAAGTAAGTGTATCCAGAGTCCCATAGGGATCAACAACATGGTGGCGCTATAGAGGCATTTTATATTGGACTGTGATAATTTTGCTTATGTCCATTAAATAGACCCTTGCCCGCATCACTGTGCCAAACTTGGAGAGATTTGGTTAACGTTCACTAGGAGTAATGGCTCCAATAAAATGCTCAAAATCATTAATTTGTTAA
>JAVQKG010105746.1:0-11571 GCA_036025885.1 Hypseleotris bucephala
GGATATATGACACCTCAATGACACAGGACCAGCTGAAAGGTGAAATCGAAAACTGTATTAAACTGTCTGTCCCAGGACCACATGTCTTCCTGTTTGTGATTAGACTTGACTGCAGGTTCACAGAAGAAGAGAAAAGTACCAATTACCTGGATCAAAGAAAACTTTGGAGAAGATGCCTCTAAGTTTACTGTAGTGGTTTTCACACATGAAGACATACTGGGAGATGAACCTGTGGAGAAGTTTGTGAATGAAAGTCCAGATCTCAGTAAAATTATCAGAGACTGTCAGGGTCGATATGTTGTGTTTGATAACACACGCCTGGATAACCGCACTCAAGTCTCAGACCTGTTAGAAATGATTGACAAGATGGTGATGTTAAATGGAGGCCGCTACACCAGCAGCATTTATGAAGAGGCCCAGAAGAAGATGCGTAACGATGAATGGTGGAGAAAATGTGGAGATGCTCTTGGTTCTAGTAAGTCTTTAACAATTGCAGCAGCAGCCACAGCCTCAGTTGCTACTGTTTTTTTACCAAATAGACTGGCTTCATCAGCAGTGACTGCATTAGCAACTGGTGGCTTAAAAGCCTTGAGTGAATGGATGAAACCAAAAACAAATGAAAAAAATGAAGAAGAAAAAAAGGACAATTAAAACACCTATTTACATTTCACTAAATTTACTTTTCATTAAAGTTTATACCTGTATATTTCTCATCTATTATGTAGGCTATACATTAGTTGTTCCCTATCAAATTTTGCATATTGTTAAATTTCTATAACAATAAAATGCACAAATACAAACACACTAGTCTCTGCATTTCCTTTCGGTTTGGCTTTAGGTAAGAGCTTCATGATTAAGAATGTTTCCTCTGTCACTGTGCGCCATTGTGGACTTTAACCATTGTCTGTGGTTTCCTTTTGGGAAGTGAGCTCATGTTTACTAAAATAAAGTCAAATTACTTGTGTATTATATAAAACAATATAGATAGAACATTAAGCTACGATACGACCTCACTTTATTTTAGATTGTATGAAATGTAGTCTATACTTTTTACATGCAGTATGCTAAAATAAACTATTTTTAATAAGGTCTGTTATAAAATAAACTCATGACAAACAAAAAAGAACAACACCATAGATATTAAAGTAGTAAAAACATGTTTTATATATCATACTTACTGTTAACTGGCATTCACAAAGCCACACTTCACACAATGTAATAAAGCATTATATAGCCTACTAATGTTCTATCAATATTTATATTTGACATCACAAAGAAAAGTCCTTAAAGTAAAACTGTAATATTATACAGGAACATTAGCCTTTGGTTTGCATGTTCGTCCCTTCCATATGATGATAGCTGTTAGCCCACACAACACGCCCAGGACTAGTGCAGGGAGACCTAGAGCCAGAGCCACGGTGGTGTCAGCCCCCACTGCGATCACCACCCCGGCCAGCAGCAACAGCACCGCCGCAGCTGAGGCCACGCGCACATTCTTTCTTTTCACCTTTTTCTCTTTCTCTCTCTCTTTCTCCTGTTGCTCTCTCTCTGCGTCCCAGATCCGCCGCTCTTCCTCCTTCTTCTCCTCTTCCTCCTGCTTCTTACGCTCCTCCTCTTCCCGCAGCTTCCTCTGGGCCTTCTCGTACATCTCATTGGTGTAGTGTTTGCCGCCATTGTCTTGTACCATTTCCTTGATCATGTTGATGAGCTCGGTGACCTGGATCCGGTCGTCTGCATCGTTGTTGTTGAAAGCGTGATACCTCCTTCCAAATGTGATTGAGAGCCTCCGCAGCTCTTTGCACTCCTTCAAGGCATTGTCAGCTTTGGCTTGGTCCTTACATGTAAACAGCATGATTGTGTACATAGACGCGTCATCTCCAAAGTTATCTTGTATCCATTTGACGGCATTTCGCTCCTCTTCTGTGAACCGCACCCCTAGCCGAATCACCAAGAGGAATGCGTGTGGCCCGGGGACAGACATTTTTACACATTCCTCTATTCTGGATTTTAGCTCTTCTTCTGAAATAGCAGTGTCAAACAGGCCAGGCGTGTCAATGACCTGCACCAGAGTCCCATCCACTTCCCCGCTTTGTGTCTCACAATGTTTGGTCACAGAGACAGGGCTGGGGTCCTCCCTAAAAGCAGCTCGCCCCAGAATGGTGTTTCCTGATGCGCTCTTTCCAGATCCTGTCTTGCCCACGAGGACTATTCTAAGACCTCCGGATAGATCCAGAGCTGTAAGAAAGCATTGGAATTGATAAGTTGTGTTGTAAAGGCCAATGGTTTTCAATTAAGCTGGTATATGATAGAACCTGCTACAAAGTGTGCAATTACTGGGCCGATCAACATGAAACAAAAAAAGGTTTTAAGTCTCCTCTGTCAGTGGGAAATAACTTAAACAAGAACCAAGCCATGTTGTGTTAAATCCTGGGCCAGTAAACAGGGCATAAGATTGTAGAAGAGGTCGTCTACCCAATCACTGACAAAAATCCTAAATCTTTGTGATTTTCTATTTGTATTTTCCATTTTCAAAAGTATATTACTGGCCCCTGCCCTAGAATCTGAACTGTGAACCTATTTATTTGCCCATTGGCTTGTGTTATGCCAGGTTGACTAAACCTTTTACTTTAAGAAAAGGTCTACTTAAAGTTAATTGCCTATTGATATAATTATTCAATGCTAATACTGACTGTACAAAACCACCAAACCTGTTTTTTCCATTCCACTCCCCACAGTCAGGAACACAGCAGTATACAACACACAGCACCCAGCTTTAATGTGAAATCACTAAAGACAATATAAACAACAAGAAAGCACTCGGAGAGCACAAACCTCCACCATGGAAGCTTTTTTTTTTTAAAAACGGACTGGGTCCACACCATGATTCAGATGACTCCCAAAATTTAATAAACTGTTCCTTGTGTGATTCCTAACCTTCCCTGAAAATTTCATCCAAATCCATTTGTTTGTTTTAAAGGATAGCTTACAACAAAAAACTTCACCTCCTTGGCAGAGTTAATAAGACCAAACTTACCTTCAAAGTTGATGAAACCATCGGTTCGAGGTAGAGTTCGCTGCTTCTTTTCTCTGAGTGGTATTGCTGTCAAAGACCAGACAGTTCATGGATGACTATATTAATTCAGATCTAAAAGCTAAGTTAATGAATGAATGAAGACAGTTGTGAAAATTGTGTAAAGGTAAATATTCAGGTCAGGTCTTACCTTCAGCCATTGGGGCTATTTGATCTTTTTGCCAGTTTTTTAAAGGAAAAATATGCTGCTCCACACCAGGATTGACCATGGGCGCTGTCGCTTCACTTCTACATTCATTACTGGGAAACTTCTGGAAGCCTGGCCTTTGCCGAGTGGGCTTCCTATTTCCTTGCATTGTCTTTAGTTTACATCTGACCAAGTGAATCCCCACAGATGCTGCCCCTAACTCAATAAGCAAGGGACAACAACAACTGCAATAAGCATTTATGACCATATTCTAACACGATTCTTTTTATTTATTTGTGACATACTCCTTAAAGCTGTAGTCCAGAGGTTTCCTTAAAAAAGAGATAGTCAAAAAATGCCTGATTTGTCTGATTTGGTTGTATGATATAAGGTAGCTCTCTCATAATATTGATGTTGCTGTAGATGCCAGGGGAAAGAATTAAGTAAAAAAGTTCATATTTTAGGATGTTACGACCCCGGCTCGTAGGGACGCAGCAAAAAAGGAGGGGACACTGGCTTCAACATTTAAGCTCTTTATTGGAGCAGTATAAAATAAAACCAATAAATAGTGTGATTTGCAAATCAGTACTTGAGTTGTGTGAGTGTAGGTGCGTGTATGAAAATCAGTAAGACAATGTCATGGTGCAAAGTGTTGAGGTGCAGGTGTGTGTGTGGCAGACAACGTGGCATGATCAGGTGGAGCGGAGCCAGAGGAGCAGACCCGGGTGTGGAGGAAGCAGTCCTTATATGGGCGCAGCAGGAGGCACTGGGCCCTAGTGCATTCAGGTCACCTCAAAGGAAATGGCAACAATTAATAGAAATGACAACAGGTCCCTAACAGGGTAGTTAGGGGACCGTAACACCCCCACACTTAAAGCACGGGTTCCCCCTTGAATCCCAAGCAAATAGGCTACTAAATTTACAAATTCATTTTTACTCCTAAATGACAAACAAACAAACCACCTTAACCAGCCAGTACAACCCGAGCTAGTTTTAAAAAAAATGCAAATACATTACAGACAGTAGCTGTAGAAAGGCCTATATTACAGCTTGAACCAGTGTCAGTTTGCCAAACTCACTTCCCGTCCCAGCAACCAGTATAGCAAGGAAGCTGTTGGAACAGACAGAAAAAAGCAAAACAGCCAAACAGAACTAACACTATAAATCTTTTGGTTTACACTGAAATTTTGTGCCAGTCAATTTCATACAAAACAAAAGATGCCACAAAGTGCCACAACAAAAGGTGCGCTATCACACAGCCACACAAAATTACACAAAACAAAAGGACAACGCACACATCCCGGACGTATAATCTCTAGACTGTAACTTATCTTGTAACTTATATCCAAAGGTAAGGTAAGGTATGCTTTATTGTCCCCGTAGGGAAATTTGTCCTCTGCATTTGACCCATCCTCAGTGCCGCTGGGGCAACCTGGAGGATTTAACCTATGTACTTGTTTTGGTTGATGGAGGAAATCAGAGGTAACAACTGTAAAAACCTTTTATTCCCAAATTAAAACATTAAAAACAACCTCTACAACATCCTCAAAATAAACATATCAGTGACCATGGATGAATACACTCCTCTATGTTGTAGTGTAAAAAAGGCAGTTGGTCAACAGAGATTTTATTTGGCTCACCACGTAAAAAAAAAAGTAAAACAGGACAATGACTCGAGAATAAAGTTAAATTATTATAAAGATAACTGAAACCCCAATAAAATAATAGTTCTAAAACAGACAAAATATTTGAGAGACATGGGTCTTATTTTTTGTCAAAATATAGGTAAAAAACAAAACAAAAAAAAACTATAATAATGAATGACTAACTATATGAACTATAAGCATCTTGTTTTATTGTTTTCAAAATAGCAATTATAAGCTTTCGGGCCCGAGGCGGTGCATGCTGGAATAACTATATGTACAAAATATTCTCCAACAAAACAAAAAGCATAAGCAGATATTATATTCAAGTATCTTCTGAGCTTCCCTGGACATCTCATTGGTGTAGTGCTCTCCATAATTGTCCTCAACCACCTTTTCAATCTTCCCCAGAAGCAGCTTCACCTAAGATTAAGTGAATGGTACCGTCCTCCACTGGTCTTTAAGTCGGCAAAGATCTTTGCTTTTACTATTTCACTATTTAATTCAAAATTAAATAAAATTAAACAAAAAAGATGCATGTAGAAATGTTTACTAAAAAAGTTTAAAAAATACAAACACATCCAAATCATACACTTCTTAGCCCATGTCTCTCTCCACCATCTAGATCATCATAGATCATAGATTAAAGTTTTGCCAAGCGGACTGAGCACAGTTGTAAGCTTTAGAACCCATAGTTGCACACACTGGGATCAACCAGGGTTTAAAGATTCCCCCGACAAAACATCCAGCAAAGGTAGAAAGTACATATTTACACCATTCATCTTGAAGTTTCTTCTGAGCTTCCCTGTACATCTCACTGGTGTAGTGCTGTCCACCATTCTCCTCCACCATCTTCTCAATCTTCTCCAGAAGCAGCTTCACCTGGGATCTATCTCCAGACTGTTTGTTATTAAATGAATGGTACCGTCCTCCACACTGGTTTTTCAGTCGACGCAGATTCACGCTTTCTACAATATACTGATCTATAGATTTACCTTCCAGCAGGTCGGTGTGTGTAAACAGCAGTATGGTGTACATAGAGGCATCTTCACCAAAATTATCTTCAATCCACTTCACGGCTGCCTTCTCTTCATCTGTGAATCTTGACTTGATACTGATCACAAGCAAAAAAGCATGAGGTCCAGGGACAGACTGGACTATTACACATTCTTCAATTTCCATTTTCAGTTCCTCGTTGGTTTTCCTAGTGTCAAAAAGCCCTGGAGTGTCAACAATGGTAATGCTTCTCCCATTGTGGTCTTTACCCTCCACCTTCTGGCAGTTATTAGTAACAGATTCAGCAGAGGTATTTGTTCCAAAGACTTCCCTGTTCAGAATTGAGTTGCCAGAAGCACTCTTTCCTGATCCAGTCTTGCCTACCATTATTATCCTTAGCCCATCCTCAGACTGAAAAGGGTCTGTAAAAAAGTTGTGACAAATAATACAGTATGTTGGGGTGGCTGTGGCTTTGTTAAAAAAGCAGGATTTTCAAAAACTGGTTGGTGGCTTATTTCTGCGACAGCTACAGTTGTGTCATTGAGTAAGACACTTACCACCACCCATTGTGGAGTGAATGAAATGAATAGAGGTTGTTTATTATTACATATCCTCAGGTTTATATGTACAGGTTCATTTCCTCAGTGCATTATTTTTGTATGATGTATTACAGTTTTGTACCCCCGCAAAAATCTTACAAATCATTTTCCAAATGATCTAGAACTGTATTTGTTTCAATCACACCTCTGTCAGTCTAATACATCTGTTGACTGCTACATTTATCACCAGCCGAAAAGCATGTGGTCCAGGGACAGACAATGATGCGTCTACCACTGTGGTCTTTGCCCTCTTCTTTCTTGCACTCACTGGTCACAGATTCGGCTGACACACTAGATTTGTAGCTGTTAGCCTACATATAGTTTCCTTTATAAAATTCTTTGGCAAAATCTGTCACTCACCAGGTTGAGCAGTTTGAAAATAGGCTGCGATGAGAACAAGCAAAGAGTAAATTGAGATCCAAGATTGAGACATGTCTTTGTAAAGGTAATGTGGTTTATTTGTTGTTGAGCATATTATAAAAGTACCTCTGCTCTGCTTTGTTCTCGTGATCTTGCCTTACCTGTTTAGGTGAGGTGGAGCCATTGTACATCCGGATTATAACACACCCACTTTGAATGTAGTTGGCAGGTAAAATACGCCAAAGCATTGATACCAAACATGACCGACCTTTCCTCTATTATATTCTAGGCAAACAATTCTTGAGGTTGATCATATTTCATAACAAAAAAGATTAACACAATAAATGGATCTAAACTCCTTTTAAACTTTTACATTTTGGGCTTTATAATGCTAGCCTGTTCTAATTTGTCAACAACTGTTTTCATGGCCTAGTAATATAAAGTTGCTCTTATAAACACTGAGGTTTGTTGCTGCTATTATGTGCGTATGTAAGTTTTTAATTGGGTCACCAAAAAGTTTTCAGTTCAAGAATTTTTATGGGGCATTTTCAAAAGCATCATGAAACTAATAACTATAGAAAGCACTCGGAGAGTGCATACCGACCCAAGGACAGCTAATTTCCCCTTTGATCAGTGATTGTGTGATTTCTAAGGGTTTTTATATTGTTAATGAGGAATTAAGAGGCCCCGCCCCCAAACCATGACAATTATCGGAAGGGTCTATTTGACTTTTGTGATTTGTCTAGATGTTTGTGAAGGATGCTTTTGTCATGTTTTATAAATTTCCCTAAAACAACATTTTGTATTCAGTCTGTAGGTGGCGCTATTGAGGTAACTGGCATTATATTGTTCATGTGTGTAAAGAGACGGGAGGTAACGTAGCGTCTCAGCTGTGACCCTAATCGGGCAATGTATGTGCAAGTTAGAGGTTGTCAAAGATACCAGAATTCCCAATTTCAATCCAATATGGCTGACTTCCTGTTTGTCGTAGGGCGGGGCTATAATAATATTTTATGTTCGGCACGATCTGGAGAATCACTCTACCGAGTTCCATTGCTCTCTGAAAAAGTAAAGGTGTCCAGAGTCCCATAGGGGTCAAAAACATGGGGGCGCTATAAAGGCATTTTTTACCTGATCATAATAATTTGCATATGTCCATTAAATAGACCCTAGCCCGGGTCAGTGTGCCAAACTTCATGAGATTTGGTTTATGTTCACTAGGATTAATGGATTAATTAAAGTTCTCCAAGTAATTATTAGTTAATTAATCAATTCCCCCGTCTACATATGTCAGCGTCTTCATTATATGTAACTGCCCAGAAAGTTTGAAGAAGATCTGGCAAAAACTGTTTCAGTTATAGCATTTAAATTAACACTTTTTTTTACATTAACACCTTTTCGTTAAGCCAGTACTGACCTTCCCTGTTTCATCCAAATCCGTGCAGTAGTTTTTGCATAATCTTGATCACAGACATGCACACACACATCCGCACGCACGCCAACGGAGGCAATCACATAACCTCCTGGCGTTGGTAATAAATGCAAAACCTACATTAAAAATTATAAGAACATCAAAAACCGAACGTAACTTAAAAGTTGGGTCGCGATTATATTGGCCAAACAAAAAAAGTTTGAGAACCACTGTCCTAAATACATTGCATGTAATAATAGGCTGCATAAATAATTTAAATGAACAAAAAATGTCTCCATAAAAACATATTTAATTTGAAAATATGAATCAACCAATCAACACATTTTAACTTCAAATAATAAGGGAATGAACAACAGTTTGAATTTGGCAAGGAAACCCATTTCAAACAGAGACCAGTAAATATATATATTTGGTTCAGCAGATCTTTAAACAAGAATAAACTGTATACAGTATAAGCCAAATAAACTATGAAAAAATACATTCCAAATCCCAGTCTGCATTGTACCCAAGAGCTGCAGCTGCTCCCATCAGTGCATATGAGGAGTAATAATATCCTCCAGTAACAAGACCACCAACAACAGGAACTAAAATTTTGCACCATTTCTTTCGTTCTAAAATTCTCTCCTGTTCTCTAATGCGAGCTTCCTCCTCCTTCTTTTTCCTCCTCTCTTCCTCCTCAATACGTTTCCTTTCATATTCAAGTTTCCTCTGAGCTTCCCTGTACATCTCATTGGAGTAGTGCTGTCCACCATTCTCCTTCACCATCTTCTCAATCTTCTCCAGGAGTTCACTCACCTGGGATCTGTCTTCAGACTGGTTGTTGTTAAGTGAATGGTACCTTCCTTCAAACTGGTTTTTGAGTCGGCGAAGCTCTCTGCTTTCACTGATATACTGATCAATAGATTTACCTTCCAGCAGGTCGGTGTGTGTAAACAGCAGTATGGTGTACATAGAAGCATCTTCACCAAAATTATCTTGAATCCACTTCACGGCTGCCTTCTCTTCATCTGTGAATCTTGACTTCACATTTATCACCAGCAGAAAAGCATGAGGTCCAGGAACAGACTGGACTATTACACAGTTTTCAATTTCACTGCGGAGTTCCTCATTAGTTTTCTCTGTGTCAAAAAGTCCTGGAGTGTCAACAACAGTGATGCGTCTACCACTGTGGTCTTTGCCCTCTTCTTTCTTGCACTCACTGGTCACAGATTCAGCTGACACATCAGTTTTAAAGACCTTCTTTCCAAGAATCGTGTTTCCAGATGCACTTTTTCCTGATCCGGTTTTGCCGACCACAATGATCCTCAGCTCTTTAGAAGGAGACAGTGAAAAGGAACAGTGAGGCCAGTACTGGTCGAGTCAGAGCACCTCTGTCAGTTTTACCATATTTACTTTCAAATTATTATTATTATTATTAGCTAACTTTATATGTTTGGCGGCCCTCGGCTGCTTGGTTTTTCAGAATACTACAGCCTCTCATTATATTCTGCTACATTAGATTTATTTACATTTGTTTCTTCATTTTTATTTCTATATTACACATGATTTACCTTGATCATTAAAGCCTTGAGCACAGGCAGAGATCAGGACAACCAAGGTGTAAGCTGGGATCCAAACTCGAAACATCTCTTCAGTTTATGTTATTAATCTGTTAGCAAAAACACAGTGATTAAAACAAAATACTTCTTACTATTTAAATCTTGAGCGTTGCCTTACCTGCACTGGTGAAGGGAAGCAGTGTGCACAGTCAGCTGATCGAGGGATTGTTTTGTAGATCCATAACAACACACCCACTTGTAGGCTGGGTTAAAACTGTGCAAATTAGTTCCACTTGATTTCA
Organism: Hypseleotris bucephala; assembly: GCA_036025885.1. Lineage (NCBI taxonomy): Eukaryota > Metazoa > Chordata > Actinopteri > Gobiiformes > Eleotridae > Hypseleotris > Hypseleotris bucephala. Next base: position 10,089 of record JAVQKG010105746.1, read on the forward strand.
CTAAATAATTAAATAAAACAATGGATACATTGGAGGAAATTGTTGGTCTATAATGTATTTTAGTAAATAACATCAGCTACTATTTTAATTATGCATAAAATTCATGCTTCAAACAGTTTGCAGACAGTTATTAGGATCATTACAGTGCCCGTTTCATTTCACCCAAGACTTACTGAGAAATGAAAGCAGTACTCACACTTTCTGGCCAGTTTATTAGATACCTAGTATATATTTAACTATGTGTGTTGTACAAGGTCTTTGTCTATTTCTTGTTAAACTATGTGATTAACAAATTCAATAATTTTGAATGATCATTTGATTTTAACCTAGTAGTTGACAGTAAATCAAAAGGTTAGGCCCACATGGATATGCAGCAGGCTTAGGCCTATGTCTTATTCTGTTCAATAATCAAAAGTTAGGCAGCAACTATAATATTCAGCACATAGCATAAACAATGTCTTTGTACATTGTTTCAGAAAGCCAACAGGGACAGCCGTTGTAGTCAGTTGTTTAGTGGTTGCAGCAGGAATGCTTACCTCAGATGAAATAGGGTAAGTCTCTCCCCAATTTAAAATCTTCCCTAAAAATGAACTAAATAATGCACCTGTGAAGAAAGCTTTGTAGATTTTTCCCTGCACTGCCTGTCTCTCCTCTTCTCTACTGCAATCTTCCTATTCCTTTATTAATTATTCTGATCCTGGTGGCATAGTTTTAGCTTCACCTTCAATATTTATGTATATATAAAATCTCCTTTTTATGCACTTGATCAGTTGATTAGTTGCAGCCCTAGTGAAAATACAGATTATAAACAGTTGTTTTAAGTAAAACACCATTGTCTTGATTTAAGACATGAGCAATCTGACAGTGTATGGTGATGAGAATCCACATCTCTGTGAAAGTGGCCTGAAAAATCATTAAACAATTTTTTTTTTTTTTATTTATGTTAAAAATTATGTTAAAAAAAGAACAGAAACTTGAAAAGAGAGCCCAGAGAGGTTGTTTGAATGTACAACCTGAATATATCTTTACATTAGACAATAATTTACATTTGCAAGCTTTTACAACAGCTTTCTTATCAGGGGTGTTCCAACAAGTACCATTAGGGAATCCATAAAAAAACCTGTTCGCAGTGGCGGTGCTAGGGGGTGGCTTCAGGGGCTTAAGCCCAGGTAGATTTTTCAAAAGCCCCAGGTGCTTCAAAAGCGTTAAATTATTCTTTCAATTTTTTATATTTAGAATAAATAACTCAATACAATACTTGAAGCACAGTTAACTTACTACAAGTTTACATACTGCTTCAATATTTATCTTTGACCTGCACAACGTGAATTTCATCAGGACCTAGATATCTGACATACTGTTCTCTGCATGGATGTATTAATAAAATCAGGATGAGGCACCGCCCCCTCTGCCCTGGTTCCAATTTGAGTAGTGGCCGCACGGTGGTACTGCAGCCAGAAATGCCTCTGGGCCCAAAAAGGAT
>JAVQKG010105794.1:0-10159 GCA_036025885.1 Hypseleotris bucephala
TCAAAATAACGTGGCAAACTACATTATTTTACTCTGTGAGCCAGTTTAAAGCACAATTTGTATAACGTTTTTGTTAAAATAAATTTTCTATGTAATAATGCGATTAATTAATAATAAAAAAATGATGCCCAGCAATAATTTTAATGTTTTTGCTGATGATAATTTTTTGTCGATTGTCTGTCCGGCCCTCACAGACCTGTTAAGTTTCTGGAAGGTCTACAGTCAAGAGTGCGCTCTCCACCTGTTCTTTTCTCGCTCCAAGGTGCCGTGCTGTCATGTGACACAGCAGCAAGAATAAGCAGCACAGAGGTTGACAGTCTGCACGCTTCAACTAGCAAACCCACTTAATCAAAATAAATAATTCAAATCATAAACATATTATTTGTGTATTAAAAAACTTTTGGGACAGGCAAATACTTTTCTTACTGAGGAGTTGGCAACACTGTACTTTCCTTTTTGTCTCACATATATTTGTATACCTTTAGGACTCCAAGGTGTATCATCCCAGTTTTTCTTCCTTTTCATTTTGGCTCTGCTAGCATGGTCTTCTTCATCAGATTCCAAAGAGGGGTAAACTAAAAATTAAGAATGAATATTTTAATATTTACAGTATCTTAAAAACTATTAAAACTTTAGGTAAAAAGACCTTACCATAGTCAGAATCTTTGAAACAGGTCCCAAGAGTCTCTTGTTCATCTGGACTCTCCTCATCACTGAGGTGGCGGGCTGGGCGTTTAATCTGACGTTTTCCAGGTCTCTGAATGATGGGCTTCTTCTCTGTCTTTTTAGCACCTGCTGCAGTCACCCACACGGCTCTGCCCCCTTTGTCTTTTACCACCCCCAGTCCCTCCGTCAAGCCTCCAGAAATAGATAAAGGAGATGAGGACGATGAAGATGAGGAGGATGAAGGGGGATTGGCCATGGAAAGCATGCCCTGAATGGCATCACGAGTACTGGGTGAGGCTGGAGCTTCCTCACTGATGAAATAAAAACAACATAATGTAGATCTCTTGTAGTGAAGCTGTGCACATTATACCCTTAATGGTATTATGAAACAAGATGATGCTATTCAAATCCATCACCTGAGAGACGGGTCCAAGCCTGCCACTTGTTTACTGGCCTTTAGTAAGTCCAGAATACCTCCTGCACCACCCTTTACCCCATGGGCCGCTAGTGCCTCTTCATCTGTGGTGTAATCCTCCTGAGAACAATCACACACGTTTGTAAATTCTCATTCCTGCTTTGTTCAGGCCAAATATCGTTTGGTCATGACTGTACTCAGAAAAATTAAAAAAGCTTACCTCAATGTCAAAGTCAACTTCTCCCGGCTCTCTGATACGATTGGGATCAGAGCAAGGTTTAGCTCTAGGCAGCTTCCGCGGGAGACCTTTACGGGATTAAAAACAGTAGGTACTGTGTAATGCATGACAAAGCATCTACTAATAAAGAAAATCAATGTACAATCCTGGGTCTTACCACTCAGCTTCTTCTTTTTGCTGGATGCTGCAAGCTTGCGTTTTGGAGGAGGGGTCTCGTCAATTTGCAGTTCATCCTCAGACTCAAAGTCTGACGCACTGGATCCATCATCATCCATCTCAAGCTGCTGGTAGTTAACAGCTGATCCCGCTCCATTACTGCTATCTTTCTTACTAAAGGTTAAATAAAATAATCATCTCTGACTAGGTTTATGAAAAATGCATACCGTACACTTAAAGAAGGCTTACCCTTGGATTTTTCCATTGGTCAGAACTAGTTTCAACTTGCTCTTATTAAATTTCCCTTCAAAATCATCCAGTGGGAGCTCTAACTGCTAGGACATAATTGATAATTGATAAAAAATAAGTAATAATCAGATTGTGACAACATACTTGCAAAATGTACATTTTGTTGTGGTCTAAACCTTGTACCTTGTTCTTGGTTTTAGATTTCCCAGACTGAAACTTCTTAAGAGTGTGTTTCGTGTGGATCTCGAGAAGGTCAAGTTCTCCTGCCTCCATCTTTAGAGCTCCCTTCTGACTTTTCTTCTTGGCTCCTGGTTGTACAGCTGCCATAACCTCTTTTTGTTTGGGACCTTTCTTTTTTCCAGGGGGACGTCCTGAGTTCTGAGATGAGGTGAGCGGTGTTTTTGTGAGTGGTGAACCAGGATACTGTGGAACTGTGCGACCAATGTTCTGCTGAAAGATGTCCTGCAAAAGACAAAACAGGTCTGAATAAACACCAATATTAATGTTTATTAAGATAAATTTGTTCTTTCTTTTATTTTTACCTCAACCAGACGAATCTCCTTTGCCAGGTCCTTCACCAGCATCTGAGTATTGATGTTATCTGGAATCTCCACTTCATGGTCTGCCAATGACTATTGGAAAACAATTATAAAAAGCCGCTACATAAATGCTTAATAGGTATGACATCGTATATATATATATAAGGCTTTCTGTTGATAAGCAACAGTTCTATATTTTGAGATTTTTTTTTAAAGCTAAACCATAAAAGTCATGCAAAAAACACAGTGTCTAACCTCTTTACGGGTCCAGCCTCGGAAAGCATTGTTCAAAGCCTTAGCCCCGTGAACCAGGTAAGAAGCTGGGTGTCTACGATTTTCTCTTAAACCTGGAATGTCACACAAGTTATAAATAAATCCACAGTCCACACATTTCAGACAAATGTAGCGAAGGCTACATACCTCTGAACGTGTCCAAAAGGTGTTTCCCAACGTACCAGCACACTGTCTCAAAGTTAGGAAACTTAAACAAATCTGCTGTGCTTAAACGTTTCTCTATTTCATATGCCCTGTAGTAAATAAAACACAAGATAATGAGTCCATAAAAATAAATGTACAATAATTGGGCTTATAATCAGAAATGTCCCTTTTCAAGTCAGAGTCAGCTAAACTAACCGTAGCTGCATGTCAATGTTGAGGCTATGCAAGAAGTTGCCCCCAAAAGCCAGACAGTCGACTGGAGTGAGGACAGCATGAATCCAACCTAAAATAAAGGTTTGAGAATATAACTGAGGTAATCTAAATAAACAAATGCCTTTCTTTTAGAGAGAGCAGATAAGTATACCTGTTGGTATGAATAATGTGTTTCCTTGTTTGAGGGAACACTTGTAACACATATCAACCTGGTCTCCAAAGAACATCTCATTTTGACTAGAAGAAGAACTCCATCTCTCAAAAAGTGCCAGATTGGCTGGTGTAGGAGAGATCAGATAGAAGATTTTTTCACCCTAGAAAGAGAAAGACATATCAAATCTGAATTGACTTTAAACTTATTAAAAAAAAAAAACTTTAAATGTTGTTTTATATCATACCCTGAGCACATGATACCACACAGAGGTACCTCCAAAATCAATGTGAAAGTCTGTGTAACTGTCTTTGACCCCCATTAAGCAATACTTCTGCACATTAGGACGTTCATACACAGACTCTTCTGGCCACAGGTTTTCAACCCATGACAACTTCCGAACAATCTTCGGAGTCTCCACTAAATTTGAAAGCCTAAAAAGAATTGTCAAGAAAACGTAAATATTTTCATGTAATAAAAAAGCAAAATGACTACAGTGTCAAACAAGAGGTCCTACCTTGTCTCTGAAAACTCTAAGCTGATAACATTAAGAACTTTGTCTCTATTAGGACTGTTGTAATATTCAACAAAGTCCCCTAAACGCATCTTTAAGTCACACTGTCGAGCGACATCAATCACATCAATCTCCTTGTCTGAGCCTGTGATTAGTGAAAAAATAACAGGTTACTTAGTGCAACAAAACCATAGGAAAAAAATGAATGCAGCATATATTTATTACCAATGTAGTGTTCGACATCGCTGACAGTAAATGATGAAGGAGGCAACGTCATTCCCAGGCCATCCCGCCGAAGCACCATGACAGGAACACTGAATGAATGTTCCTCAAGAAATTCAACAGTAAGTTGGGCGCCTGTCGGTTTCAGTAAGACTTCATCCGCACTAAAGAGACAAAGGAAAATTTTTTTGTAATATACATACAGAAAATCTGTAGTTAATACATTATTTACTATTAACCCATTTTATGTATACAAGTTTGAATCTACATGAGATATTTCATCTGCTACTCACGAACAAACAGACCAAGGTGTAATATTAAACATAATCGAACTCTGCTGCAAGTACTGTACTTACTTTGGAAACGTCCGGCTCCGTAGCTCTCTCACAAACTGTGCACTGCCTGTTTTCACGGGACGAGTTGGATCTCTGACCCCTGCAGCACCTGCATCTGTTTGCTTATTGCCCCCCCGACGTTTTCGCACTGTGCAACAAATACATAAATAAATAAGCCCAATAAATGTATTTTTGTAATTAAATTGCTAAAAATATAGAGGGGAACTTACTGACAGAGGGTCCATGTGTAACTTGACAATTTGGACAATGATACAAGTCAATCTCTGCTGCTTTGTCCTCTTCAACCCCAACACAGCTGCCGAGAAAATGGTTAATATCTGTACACTCAATATTACACTGGACACAAATTCTAGAAGCAACTTACCTGCCATGAAACCAGTCTTGACAAATATCACATTCAATCATAAAGCGTGTAACATCATATGGCAGCCGGCATAAGCAGTAGACTGGCACAGATGCCATAGTGGATACGTTTTACACTGCTTCGTTTATGCAGAAACGTGAACTTCTTGATGTTATAGGTTATTCCAGAGAAGCAATCCTGGTTGTTAGATTGTTATCTAATGTTGATGTGCAGAGTCTGTCAATGAACTACTCTACCTCACTCATTTCCCAGTGATTTACAAAGACATCTAGAAAAAAGAAACACAATATTGCATACACTTAGCGTTGTGCATTGATTTCAAACAATGTAAGTTAAATCTAAAAAAAATGCATACACCTCGAACACAACAACAAACAAAATGTCTTTTCTCAGTTTACGTTTTTACTCCAAGTTGTAATATCAGTACAGATTGCTTGGTTTAGGTGGTGTGCGTAAACATCTGGGACTTGGTTTGACATGCACTCCACTGTTTGTAAACACACTCTGCCGCTACTGTGTTGTTATCAAAGAACAAGCTAGCGAGTCTTGTTAGCGTGAAGCTAATGTTAGCCGTGCTGGCTAGGCTAGACATTTACGATTGCATATAAAATACTCAAAAACAAGAAAAACTGTGTGCGTCTTTTTCAGGATGACATGCAGAATATTAATAATATAGTGATGCAAAACAAACATGGCTAAACGACACATAAACGATCGAAACAGGTTTGTGATAACTTACCGAGTTAGCGTTAGCCGTAGCAGTGCTGCTCAAAGCCGATGTAATCCCTACGCAAGCTCGGGGTAGTAGCGGCCTTATTATGCAGTTATTAACTATTTAAACCACCACATCTTTGCTACAAACACACAAGATGTATACATAAAGGCCAATTCACGTAGCATCTGATGAACCAACAATGCTAAACCTAAAGCGCCTCAAACCTCCACAATAATTGCAAATAACGGAGAGCATAAACGCATCAGCGCCATTTCAAAGACAACGGCGTCATAGCGTCCTACGTCACAGGCGCGGGTCAAGAAGGACAATAAAAGGACAAAAAAATAAAATAAAAAAAAGGACAAAAAACGCTTTGCTTAATTGCTTTGCAGAGGCAAAGTCAGGTGTGCCAAAACAGAATACAATTATATAAGTTAATGTGGACACACACACACACACACACACACAAATTGTGATGCAGATGTTTTAAACCCATCATTTATTTTGATTAGTTACAAAACATAAATAAAATCAACAAAATTAGTCACATTTTACAGAGGCTATTCACCAGCAACCTACTTTATTTGTATGGTTCTCACAGTTCATTTGTCTTTATGCCCCTGGTTCTCAGACTTGAGACTCCTCAAGCAGCTTTATCAGATTCAAGTTCATTTACCTACATCTTGCTGATGCCACACTGTTCTATCCGAACTTCATAGTTTTTATTGTTTAAGAAAATCACTAAGGTAGATTTAAAACTGACCAAACCCCTAAATACCATCATCTATAAAAATGTGGAGTCTCACAAAAACAAATGTGTTTTCTAAATGTAACCTCTGGTAATGTGTACACAATTTTACAATTTGTACATCTCCGTATGATAATATAAAAATATTCTTTATCTTTTATTATTTTGGTAACACTTTTAAGGACATAGTCAGCTTTCTAAATTCAGGATTGAGCTGTATTATGTTTTTATCAAGACATGACAGCACAGTATTTCACCCTTACTTATGAAGAATTACATTTGTTAAAACTTGAAATGCAACAAACATTTAGAAGTATTTTTCTTCTTACACAACTGCAGCTTCTGAATGTGATTGAGCACAAGCCTTTCAATTGTTTAATTTTGACTTCCCTTAAAGAGAGTCATAGACATAATTAAGAACAAGTGCAATACAGTATTCTTTTAGCTCTAAAGCAAATTATTGTAACCAAACTAAATCTATTTATGTCACAAACCGTTAAAAAAAACATCTGACTAATCAAGGTCAAATGTATGTATGGCTAAATTCACTATTTTCCCAATGCTATGTATCTGCAAATATAGTACTTATAATGACATTATAGGTTAAAGCAAATTAGAAAAATTGAGGAATTAATAATTTTGACTTGTGTGTGAATAAAGCAGAGCTAATGTCTCACAGATCAGCTAGCACACTCACTCACATCAGTAGTATACAGTAGTCTATGGTGAATGACTAATTTAAGGTTGAAATACATCAGTACCAAACCAACCTGTCAGACAGGTTAGTGAGGACTGCAATGCCTGACATCCGTCTCATGACAGCGCTCTTGGCTCTCTATTGTTTAGATTTCTTAGAAAATATGCCAGTATAGGCAGAGTAAACATGTTGTCCAGGTACAGTCACTTTAAAGAGAACTTAAATCAAATGATCAGGGATACGGCAATTGCAACAAGGACTATCACAAACCATTGTCACACAAAAAAATATAAATTCACACACTCACAAAAATGCAGAAACTTTAAAGGCAATTAGGAATAACCCGTATGGTTTTCCACAGGCTTTTGAGTTTTGGCAGTTTATCCTCATGGTCTTTCTCCTCAGCATGTTGTTGTGACACTATATATAAAATTTCAATTTATTGAATATGTATGCCTAATATCCGAAAAGACCTCAAAGAGTAACATACAACAAGTGCAAAAAAGGTAAACTTGTGGACTGGTGCCTAGGCAAGTTAGAATAGGCAAGTCGGTCATGTCATGCAGTATGAGTTTACACAGGTAAATACTGGACTTTAGATGGTAATTTATTTATATTAGTTACTGAAAATCAAATTTCTGTTACAACTGCAAAAAGAATATTTGTGAACCAAATAACATGCTCTTTAGTGCAACATGCTTGTGTCTATAATTGTAGGGTAATTGTTTAGTAGATTGTAAAAATATGTTTAACTTGGTTGTCATGTAAGTAGGTGCTTCAACAAAAAACATTTAATTCTCATTACCAATCAGTACATCACATGCTCACAATTTAGATTACCATCACTAATTGCACTTTAAAAAATCAATAGTCCTTTAAAAGACATTTAAATTATGACTTTTGTGTAGATATTTTCTCCGCTTATAGGAAGATTTTGGATCAAATAGTAAAAATGGTAAAATGTAAAATCACTCACACACACACATTTGCTCACAAATTCACTCATTCATCGATTTAACATTTTTTACATCTCAATCACCCAAATATGTTAGCCCTCTGTCTGTACATGCTAAAACATCTCAATATTGTCAACTTTACCACTCACTCTTCACTTCTCTCATGCAGAAGCCACACTATCTTTAGGCTCAATACAGGAACAACCTTCTGATGAATACACACAGCTAATAAGTTACATCTTTATACCCAGTTCTCCTTTCTATAAACCATTTTTTCCCATTACACTTTGTCTTGGTTTCATTTCTGTCCCAAAGGAAGAGTTGAGGTGGGGGGACTTTTGGCACTAGAAGGTAGAGCAGCAGCAGTAAAACAGGCAGCGGAGCAGGTGGCTAGGGTGTTAGCCGTAGTTTCGACAGATGCAGTGTTGCCACTCCCAGCCAGCAGGGGAGCTGTAGCCGAAACCGGAGACGAAGGTAACTGGGCAGAAAGCAGTGTCTGGCTTTGAGGTGAGGAAAGGGCTAGTTGAGAGATGGGCTGTGACTGTGGTCGAGATGGTGGCATCAATTGAGACTGCTGATAGGTCATTTGCTGGACAGGGAGAGACTGGTGAAGGTGTTGGGCCATGTGCGACTGAGGGGTTGGTCCTGGAGAGTGCATAGTAGACAGACTACCACCACTGCTGAAGTGAGACTGAGGGGGCACAGACAAGTTGGAGGCAGGGGCTGGAGGCGTCTGGGGGTTCAGTGAAGAGACTGGAAACCAACCGGGCTGAGTTACCTGTTAACATGACAAACATACACTCACTGGCCACTTAATCAGGCAAACCTTGTACTTAATACAATGGTCAGATCTGTTTTTCTGCTACTGTAGTCCATCTGCTTCATATTTTTATGTTTTGTGAATTCATATGAAATTATACAACTCTTGATGTTAACAAGCATCAATTAACATTTTTTAACCTGTCTATTCTCGTCATTAAAGGTGTAGAAAGTTAGTAAGTATGTTTCCTAAAATAAAATAAAAAAAATAAGAAAAGAAAAGAAAAATGCTTAAAATTGATTATGATCTAAATAAGAATATGGTCTAAAGTAGGTTGGGGGGGACTAAAGTAAAACAATAATTATGCCAGATTACCTACTTCATCATAGAACAGGATCAGATAACTCAAAATATATGTAGTGACGTCAACTCTTATTTTAGGAAACATATGGACTACATCTTTACTCAGGTAGTCTTCCCTTAGAACTGCCAATTATATCTCAAATCTCACGCCTAAACAAACTGAGTTAGTCTAGAAGACCACACAACAAGCATTAGCTACTTGCACTACAGGTAGACAAGTATACCTATTAAAGAGGCCAGTGAGTGTATACTTTATAATATACATCTTTAACTAATTGGATCACAGCCTTACCTCAGTAGCTTGGCTCCAGCCCCCTAACTCTTGCACCTGCTGAATTTGCTTTATTTGATTGAGTGAAGGCTTAGGTGGGGTGGCTCCCACCGGGTCCTTTGTCCAATTATCGACAAGCTTGTGCAGTTCATCAGTAAATGTGCTTTTTCTAAGCGGACTTTGATCTGTGAGAAAGAACAACCACATAAAACAAAGCTACTCATGTATAGAATATTTTTACTAGACAGCCTGTGCTGTTCGTAGTATTCAACCAAAAAGGCAATGGTGTTGTTTTTGTTTTATTGTTCTTCTCTGCAGTGTAACAACGAGAAGAATGCAAAGTATGCCCAGTATGCTACACATTTATGTTTAGGCGGGAGATGTGTTTTGGCCTGGGCCAGTGAGCGTCAGCAGCAAGGGGAGGACAACAAGTGCTTCATCTGAGCACAGGTTAACTGGCTTTTTAAAAGCTATACTAGCCATTTAGGCTAGGATTTTTATTAGCCACAGTTTAGTTGCTGAAAATATTTTTGATACTTAGTTCATGATAAGCTGTGGTAAAAAACCTTCTGAAATCTACTGAAATCTACGTGTATAGCTGTACCTCTTTTAGTTGTCGATTGCTGCTCTGGGTTGTACAGTGGTAATCTTTGCTCACCACCTGAATAGCTACTCGACTGCTGAAAGCCTAGATGAGCAAAATCAATAAAACAAAGAAATATCAACAGAATTATCAGCAAAAATATACACAGTATGTAACCCAATCCTATTAAGACCTAACCTGAATGTGTAAGGCCATTGTTGTCCATGTGGGAGTGTGGACGTTGCCGGATTTTGACTTTTGCCGGTCTGGGTCTTCGTGGGGAGATGACAGGAGGTGCTGCTGGGAAAGAGGAGGTATGGGACAGGGGTACAGGCAGGCTCTGACGCTGATCTTTGACGGATCGAAGCTGTCTATAAAGGTCCTGCAGCTCTCGGTTCTGCTGGGCTTGAAGAGAGACCACCTCCTTGATGTGCCTGTGTATAAGAAGCAAATTAGATTATAAACGAAAAGAGTTGTATTCAAAATGTTCTGTTAATATCATCACAATCATAGTCACCTTTGAAAACCTCTTAAGTGCAATATAT
>JAVQKG010105846.1:0-10925 GCA_036025885.1 Hypseleotris bucephala
ATTCATTTTAACTTGCATCAAGTTTTTCTAGACATGTCATATGACCTATAACCCCAAATCAAGTACAAATACTCTTTATGTGATGATTAACGACTGTAGTGAAATGATGTTGCTTATTATTGTCTTGTCTGATCAAAGCCAGCTCCTCCCTTCACACCTGTAGACCTTCCCTTTTCACTTACTTCAACATGAAATCTACTAAAAATTGACTTTTCTTTTTTCTGGATGAAGACACATCTCAACGCATGTGTGGACAAACTTCTCACACATGGCTCCTTTGTCCCCCGTCTCTGCCCTGAGAATTTTTTAGCGCGGTTACCCGTTGTCATGGTTATGTGGGAGCCCCCCGAAGGCGAGAAACTGGAGGGGATTAAAGAAGGCGGCCATTTTGGGGACAGCTGGGCCAGGTTGTTGCCCCCTGTCCCGCTCCCAGTCACTTTGGTGGGGGCTGGCATTGTGTGTGGATTAGAGCTTCCTGTGTGTCAGCTCATTACACACGGGCATGGGATAGGGTGTGTGTGTGGGGGGGGGGGGGGGGGGGGGTAAAGGGGTGAGGCAAAAAGAGGGAGAGAAATGAAAGACAAAATGAAAGCCAGTGCCGTTTGAAAGACTATGACACAGAATGGGGAGGAATAGAGGTGGTGGCCTCTACAGCTGCACTCTCAATCGCACTCATACAAGCAGTGATTATCCTTTTCACAAACGTATACGCACACACAGTGTAAGAAACGGCAACATATTAAAAGACACTGGGGGGAATAAATTGGAGAATTAGGTAGACAAAGGACCCACGAATCCAGACATGGGACATGGGAAAGAAATGTAAAAATAAAAGAGAACAACTCAAACAAGCGACAAACAAATCTCCTCATCATGTCACCATTGTTTTATTTAACTGTTACACACTCCGTCATGGGAACATATTTTGTTTCATTGCTACAAAAAGGGTTTACAAAGGATAAAGCAACACAAATACTAAACAGGACTAAGCAGGAATGCATTGAGTGCAGAAGAAAAACTCTCAAGTGCTTTGAGAGAGGAAGCATAAAGAAGGGGGTAGGATTTGTAACGGACAGGTCTCATCCTCGTTCCTAAATTTACAATCATAAGTGTATATAAACTCACTGGTAACTTTATTAGGTAGACCTTGTACCGGATAAAGTGGCGCGTGGTGTGGTCTTCTGCTGCTGTAGCCCACCTGTTTCATGTTTTGTCAACTTGTGCTTTCAGAGATGGTGATGTAACAAGTTGTTATCTGAGCTAATATTATGGCCTTTCTTTTATCTCAAAATGGCATCAACAAGGCATTTTTACCCACAAAATCCTAGATATGCTTGTATTTGTATGACTAAATCCATGTTTGATAATAGGTAATGATTAGCTAACTGAGGTCTACTTAATAATTTGGCCAGTGAGTGTAAGGTCAACGGCTGCTAGAAATATTAACAGCTATAAGTAAGAACTGTTCACAGCATTAGAAATTTAACACAATCATTGCCACCATTGCTTACTTAACTCTAATTGTTATCTTGGGCGCTTTCTGTTGATGTTTCGGCAGCACGTGACACAGTGCAACTTACAGTGCAACTCAGCTCACATCAGAAACATGCATTTAGCAGCAGCACAAAAAAGAAAAGGCATAAAATGGCATAAAAATAACTGCAGGTTAAATTTACATCTACTTTGGCCAGTACAAATGTGGCCTCTTTTGGTTTTTGGAGTTTATATAGCTACAACTCTGGACTGCTTTCTTGAGATCAGCTTATACTGGTTGTTAACAGAGTTGTGTTTTGAAAAAGTGTGAGCCATAAAAGGACACAAAAGTGTAAAATAAGGCCTCACTGTGGTCTCAAAAGTACAGCAACAACTATAAAAATACTACATTCACAAATCTCTTCCATTTGAACTAGAAAACAAAGTAGCTCTACCCAGCTAATATAAAAGGTAAACATGTATTACAATGAATAAACCTAAAAATGAATATCATTCTAGCATTTTAAAAAGTACATTCCCTTGTCAGGACAATTTAATTACTGGCCTCAGCATTAATTATGCTTACTTTACTACACAGTTGTGTCCATGGACTCATCAGTCCCATTTGAGCCAGCACTAACTGGTGGAGGGTCAATCCTGTCACCTTTATCAGGAGAATGAGCTGCTCCCTGCTTGTCATCCAGTTTGGGATTGGCTGGATCTGCGCTGTGGTCCTCTTCATTCTCAGCGGGTTGGACCTTAGTAGGGGTACTCAGGGAGACCCCAGGGTGACTTCTCATATGCCCCTATTAAAAAGGAACATAGAAGACTTAAAACAACTGACAATTGGTGTATTAGTAAAACATTATGTAGTGTTTCTCAGTGATTAAATTTTAAGTGTGAACCACTGCTGAAGCTAATTTAGACCTAATTTAGTCCTGGTTTTACATCAGGTTTAGTCCTAAACTAGACCTTTTTGTTCTCAATTTAGTAATTTTTCTTCATTACCCCAAATTGTATTATTTAATTAGTTTAGAACTAGATTTAGCCTTGATTTTGTCTGATAAAACTGCAAATAACACTGTACTTTTGAATGGTCGCACTTTATGTAAATGTAGTTTGAGAACCACTGTAGACAATAATTGAAACTTTACCTTAAGCCCGCTGCGGCTGGCATATGCTTTTCCACACTGGGAGCAGCTGTAGGGTTTGTCCTGGCGGGCGGGCTGGGCATTCGATACCTGTGCTGGGACAGCTGGCTCGGGCTCTTCGGTAGGTCTCTCTGAGCTGCTGCTCTCCTCTGCTGGGATGTCTTCCACTTTTTGACCCTCTGCAGATGTAGAGGTGTCACTTTTCCCATTACTTTCAGATGCATATTTCTCACCGGTTCCTTCTGGGTTAATACTGGGACTTGCAGGAGGGGTCAGTGATGCTGCATTGGAAGGCTCTTTTGTCGAGCTGGCTTCATCATTAATAACTTCTTTCTTGACAGCGGTTTTGGACACACACAGGGACAGAGGAGCGTCTTCTCCATTTTCCACGCCTGCATTAGTGCTTGTTGAAGGTGCATTGATCAAGCCAGTGCTAATTAACTCATCATTTGTCTCTTCTTCAGAATACGGAGAACTGTTCACAGGGCTACCATCCACCAGGGTGTCCTCCGCTCCTTTTTGATTGCGGGTCAGAGGTGGGCTAACACTTGGTGCTTCTGATTCCTTCAAAGACGATAGATCAGCAGCTGCAGTTTGCTTTGGAGATCGTGGGCCTTTTGTTAGCGCCAGAGGAAGAACTTGCCCTTTAGTCGGAGAATCATTCACACCTCCATCTAAACTGGCATTTTCTGCATCTAGGTTATCTTCAAGTGGCACGTCTTCATCGGGTGGGATCTGGCCTCCGAGATGCAAGCGGATGTGATGCTGAAGAACCAAGGCATTTGTGAACTTGCGTGGGCACAGCGGGCAAGAGTTTAGAGCACGGGCATTCGGCGGTCTTGCACGGTGGGTGGCTAGGTGAGCTCTCAGGCTGCCCTTAGTTGAGAAGGATCTACCACAGAGCTTGCAAGGGAATGGCCGTTCTCCTAAATGTGTGGCTTGGTGCAAACGCAAGGCTCTAGGGCAACTTAGCACCCGCAGACAGACTCCACACTGGTTCGGAGCAGGTGCAGTTGGTAAAGATGGTGTATTGCTTAAACTAGAGCCACCCTGACTGGTGGCGTTAACACTAGGGCTAAGGCCAAGTGCAGCTAACATTTCTCGGCGATAGGCACTGGAAGTTGTGGACAGATCTTCACCACTGGCCTCAGTCGATTGAGATGAGGTGGAAGGTGAAGCAGATCCTTGTGGTTGCTTTTCAAGTTTCTGAACCAAGCGTTGCAACTTGGAGGTATCGGATGTTTGGGTGGAGATTGTAGGTGAGGTGGATGAGGAAGTCGATGGTTTTGGGAAAGGTGGGAATGGGAAAGGCAGCTGGTGAGGCGAGGCAAGATGTCCCGGGGGCCGGAGAAGTGCTAGGTGATGTGGAGAGGTCCCACCAGGGAAGAGGATTTTGGGAAGCTGGGCTAGTTGGGAATATGGAGACTGGAGGCTGGAGTGAGGGGGTGTGTTTTCATCAAACCGTTGCTGTTTTGCACCCTTGAACTGGCCACTTATCGAAGATGAGGATGATGAAGATGTGGTGGAAGCACTGGCAGCGACTGAGGCTCTGTTTAACTGTAATAGCGAATGCGCCGTGGACAGCAGCGCCATGTCAACTGAGGGCGGTAGGGGCAGAGAGGAAGGCGAGGGGCGAGATGTTGCTCCAGAAAGGAATCCCAAAGCCATGTTGTCTGTCATCCCAGGAATGCTTCCCTTTACTCCATTAAATCCCTCGTCATCCTCAGCCCTGCGTTTCCTTCTTCTATGAACCCCACCGGGAGCAGAAGCACTTTGCGTTTGCTCGGACAGTGCAGGTGGCAACAAGGACAGGGACAACTCCGGATTTTGCTCTCTATGGCGCAGAAAATGTGCTTTGAGGTTGCCCCTGGTGGTGAAACGGCTCAAGCAAACAGGGCACTGGTACGGCCTTTCTCCCGTATGTGATCTCAAATGGATCTGCAGAGAGGAATCGCTGCTAAGCACTTTCCCACAAAAACGGCACACATGTTGGGGCCGCCCCGCTGTAGACGCAGAGCCCAGAGAGGAGCTATGTTGGAGGTCTTGGGAGTGGCTGGTGGTAGGAACAGGAGCAGGGAAACTTATGCCACTACTGTGAGCAAAGACAGAGGAGTTGGATGATTTTTCATGGAGGTAGCGTGGCGGAAGGCCCAAAGACAATGATAACGGATGCAAGGAGGCAGCGGAGGAGATAACCGTGGAAGAGGAAGAGGTAGAAGATGATGAGGACGCTCTGGTTCCATTGACACTGCTTGACTTGGAGGCAGGTGGTTGAGGGAAAAGGGAAGATGGTAGACCAGGTAAGAGTGAGGATGCTGTTGTTATGGGGGTGGCAGTGGAGGGGTGAGTCGGGGATAACGAGGCTGCGCTGGTGGATTTCTGGTAACTATCTGAGCCATTCGCTTGGTTTTCTTGACCAAAAACAGCCCCCCCAAGCCTTAAAACATGCCGACATATCTCTTCTGTTATCTGCATCTGGTGAATTTGCCGCTGTTGTAAAACTCTCAGCTCTTCCAAAAGTACTGCCAAAGTTGGGGGCACTTGGAGTTGATCTTGCCCCGGAGAGCTGGATCCTTGCTGCTGCCCGGGACTCATGCTGTCACGGTGGGATGGCATACAATTAGAGGATGAAGACGATGATGAAGTAGTTGTTGTAGCAGAGCTGGCCATAGGAGGAGAGGTCATGGATGAGTGGGAGTTTCCTTGATTGCAACTGGAAGTGTGGCCCAAAGCAGGTGGCGAGTGAGTTTGGGAAGACAGAGAGGGGTGAGGAAAGTCCGGGGAGAGGGAGGAGTGGGTGTTGGGGAGAGACGTGGTGAAGGGAGCAATGTTGTTGGGCCAATGGGGAGGAGGAGAGCTCTCACTGGGCAAAGATGGCGCGTGGAGCCCACCAGGGGACGGGCGTGGGGCCAGAGGAGGTTGGCAGTCCTGAATAGAGGTGGGTGATGAGGAAGATGATCCGGATGAGGTGACTTCAGAGCCAAGAGATGTGGACGGTGACTTCATGCCCAGGTGGTCATCTAAAAAAGGGAAAAATAGATCACTTAAAATTACACAAGTGTTTGGCGTCTTCCATTTGTTTCGAATAGCACATAAACATTATTATATTGTTCCCATTAAGTGAGTATCTACAATTGTAAATCTATGAAAACTTTCTGGTCCAATTACAAACCGTGTTTATTTCTGTGCTTCAAGTTATTGTTGAGCATTTTTACATAAGCAAATTTGTGTGCATACCAAAAGATCATCTTACGTCTTCAAACAAAATCCCTGCTAGGAACTGGTCCTGAACAAGCAAATAAACAAGCGGAGGAACTCGGTCAGTCTATGAGTCTTTGTAATGTCTTGTCTCAATCTGTGCTCTCCCAAGCAAAACTCCTCAAACATCTTGCACACACAAAAAGCTTGCAGACCACCTTGCTCCCATGGCAACACATTTTATAGGACAATGGGCATCACCAGGACAACCCATAACCCCTCTTAACCCGCCCCCTCCTACAGCAGTTACGTCTTTCATCTATGCATTCACCCTTCCCCCCTTACGTCACGGTGGAGGGCAAGGGTCAGGCCATACTAAGGGTCCTGGGCACTGTCCAGACACTCTGATTGGTCAATTTATCTGACCTCTGCAGCTCAGGGGTCAAATTCTTTCAAAAATCTTGAGAGTGAGAAAGAGTAAAAAGAAAAAGATAGGGGGAGGGTAACAACAATGGTGAGACAAACTAACTATTCCCTCCTGTAGAGTTAGTGTGATGGAATGAAGACTGTACCTTTGTCAATTGGTTTATAGTTGACTTCTCAATAAACAAGTTGGGAGTGCATAAATAAAGTCACTGTAAAAGTTGAAGCTGTAACTTTTAAGATGTGATGTCAACATGTGCTAAATAATTTGTCAATCCCCATTTTTTCCCACATCCATTTGACTCCCCCCAACTGTGTAGGAGTATACAGTCAATAGAAAGGGGGTGACAGACAAAGTAAAGAGGATATAAATACTGAGAAGGTGGAAAATTGGGAATAGAAGAGCATATAGGGAAAATGCATGGACAAAGAGCAATAGAAGGACATAATGGCAGGGTATGAGATTAATCTTTACCAAAAACACTGCCTTCCTTCACCCCCATCCGTGAAGTTTATTGTTATCAATAAAGACTTCACTTCTCAATCCTAACCACAGACCTCCAGCAGGGAGTGCAGAGCAGCCTGTTGTTGGGTTCCCCGAAGAGAAACAGCACATGGAAATGGCCACAGATGTATGCATGTTAATCCTGCTCTATTCACTACATAGGGACACGTTTATTGGCCCCATACAAAAGTGTCCGAGCCTCCATTTAGAGGGGCCTATTACAGTCATTGACAAAGCATACGGGTTTTCTTCAGTTGATGGAGTTAATATTACATCAGGTGCACCCATACAAGAATTTTTTGGATAGGAATAGGAGGAAGAGGGGTAAATAAATACTAAAATAATACTGAAAAAAACACCATTATATTTATTTATGTTACCAACTAATAGGCTACTAACTACAAAAGTGTGGCCAAATGGACTTAAAAAGACTCACAAATAGGCTATTTTAATCTATATATGGGCTACACGAGAACTAGCCATTTGAAGACGCTGGTAAGCAACATCAACTTGACCAAAAGTTTTGCGTTAGGCTAATTAAAAACCCTTCAATCGCCTATAATTAACATAGAAAAACATGCAGCATTATGTTAGACGTCACGCGAACATAAATTCAAGTCAAAACCGTGCATAGCCTACACAATTGCGAAAGTCTTTCTCACCGTGAGCTAGTAGTTTTGGGCCCCCCGGATCCGCGTTAACGAGATGCTGGGGACGCTTCTGTTTCCGGCGTGACATGATTCACGGCGAGTCAAGAAGACGTAAAGGGGGGCATCTGTAGAGGGACTGGCAACACAGGCACGTTTTTAGGTGCCCCGAGACGAGCTCCTGGACGCATCCAAAGTTCAAAAGTAGTGCACAAGGGTGTCACAAGGATACTTTGACCTGAGGAAAACAAACTTGGGTGTTTTCTTTGATGAAGTGGACTGGATAAAATCTAGGTGTCTTCCTCGGATCTGCTCCGTGCCATATGAAGCTACTGGGTGTGCGTGTGTGTGGCTGTTTCTAAAGTCTCTTCTCCCCCCTCAAAAAAACTTGTCCAATTTGCGCCCCTCCTCTCCCACTGCTGCCCCGCTGCATGCACATAAGGGAACACACACACGCCATACACACTCATACACAGAACCACTCCTTGTTCTTCAGTGATATTTGCATTTCAATGGCGTGGAACACACAGCCTCCCCGATTCCCCTTTTTCTTATTCCGCACAGCTTTATTTGCCTTTACATACTCACTCAGCAGCAATAAATCCCGAATAAAACATATCAAGTGGCTGTCAAACGACGTTGGTTTGTGCGCAACAATAGGACAAATAAAAACAGCCATGATGCACAAGGTACAGTGAGAAAGTAAACTCTTGTATGGACACTAACAATGGCGTCTAACAGGTGACTTTAAAGCCATGAATTTATTCGAGGGTCCCACAATTGCCTAATACAGTAGGCCTATGATGATTGTTGGCCCTTTTTATTATTGGAATGACAGGTGTTTCAGATGCGTAAAAGTCAAAAACTCCTACTGTTAGTGCACCATCACCACGGGCCTTTGATTTCCATAGGGCCAATTATGAACAAAAGTGCAGTGAGTGGCCGTTGAGAGCATGCTCGTATGTATTTCGTGTGTTATCGCCGACCAAGAGCATAATAACCACCCTTCCACCCCCCAGCCAACCCCCCTTGCCCAAAAAGCATCTTACACTGGAGCTCTATTTAAAAGGTAGAGAATAGATGGGAATCTTTGACAATGGCTTGCTGGACACAGTTGAGTGAGCATCTCCCCTCTCTCACTATGAACCCCCGGATCCACTGCTGCACAGCACAATGCTCCTCTTTCACCCCCCGCCTTTACTTCTGTACCACGTGGAAAAATGGATAAAAGAGAAAGACAGGGAGAGAAAAAAGTGGGAGGTGTAGGAGAGGGAGGGGGTCATATTTAAGTAGGTGTTTCACAGTATACACATAGCCTAAGCTGCACAGCCTGCATTCAGAACTTTTGCCCGTAAATGGGATGTTATTGGATTTGGAACATAATAAAAATGGGCAAAATCTATCTGCAGAAATAGCCTAGGTACAATAAATTATATAGGCATTAGGCACTAACCTAGACAATTTCTAGATTGTTTAATAACATGAAACTAGCTGTCAAATCACAAAAAACAACAACAACAACAAAAAAAAAAACATAATCCCATTTTATTAATTTAATTAATATGATTAATTGATTTAGTCACAGTTGATTGGTTAATGAACTGACTTTAGACAGGGAGAAGAGCGTCTGATGATTAGCGTCACCTGGCTGCGGAAAAACAAACGTTAACAGGTGAGTTATTTTGGTCTGGTCAGGTGTGTTGTGTTATAGTTAGACTATTACACATTTATTAAGATATTAACCCGTAATAAACTTTAACATTCAAAGTTACCTTAAAATTATGAAACATATAACATTGACTAACATTGGGGTCATATAACATATAACATTGGGGTCAAGCTGTTAAGTTAGAAAAGAAGCGGCTAATGTTAGCTAAGCGGTTTAAAACATAGCCTACTGTGTAATGCACTGTTTATCTATGTGTAATGCACTGTAGGACTTATAGCGTTAGGACTTTGATTACTTACAAATCTAGTGGCTTTATTATTAGCACACACGTAGTGTTACATTAATGTGAAAAGGTTCTTGTTCCAGTTAGCTAATTCAACACTAATGCTACTTTTGATCTATATTTTGCAGCTATGGCTATGACTCTGTGTGATGACACACTACTGTGTAACTTTCCCAAATGCCGGACTAAGCTCAGTGGTTTTGCTTGGGTCACGGCCTGCTCTCATATCTTCTGTGACCAGCATGGTAATGGGGAGTTGAGCCGCTCACCTGTCACCTGCCCAGCCTGCTCCTCTGCGCTGTCTGGAAAAATGGACATAGTCAGGACTGAGCTGTCGCCCAGTGAGGAGTACAAGGCCCTGGTACTGGCAGGTCTGCGGCCAGACATAGTTTTGGACATCAGCGCTCGGGCTCTTACTTTCTGGAGCTACCAGGTCAAAGATTAGTTTATGTATATTTAATAGGTTTCTGTATTTCTGTTCTTTTGTTGCAATCAAGTTGTTTTATTAATTTCATTAATTGTTCACATTTAATTATAAACACTGACAGGTTCACCATGAGCGCATGTATCAGGAGTACAGCCTGTCACGGGCTGAGGCTCAGCTAAAGCAAATGGATAAGATTTTGACACAACAGAATCAGAGCAGAGAGTTGGAGCTCTCAGCCATGAGAGGAGAAGTGGCTTCTCTGAAAAGGGTAATTATATACTCTACTGCAAGTATATTTTGGTATAGGCCTTTATGATATACCACAGCCATTAATTTCTATTCAGGTTATGGAAGAGTACAAGAGAAAGTACAGTGAAGTGTCGGAAAAGCTGATGGAGAGAAACAGGCAGTATCAGAAACTACAGGGGCTGTATGACTCACTGAGGTTGAGAAATATGGTGGTTGGAATGGGAGACAAAGAGATAGCACAACATGAACATCACGACTTCAATACAGGTATGAGAACTGTAAAAAAAAAAAAAAAAAAAAAAATATTAATTTTAATTTAAACAAAGTAATGTATTTTAGTGTTAAAGTTAATGTAGTTTGTTGATTGAGTGGAGGAAGTAGGCTCAGTGTGAATTAAACTAAACAACGCAAGGAGGCGGCTGTGGGCGGTTTGTAGAAAAGAGCTGATCCACAGGAAAGAATACAGAAGTAATGAGCTGATTGTCTGTGTAAGGGATTTTCTCAATGATTAACAAAGAGAGACGTCCGTCAACTTCCAATATGTCTCCCAGGGATGTCCCGGCCTACGACGCCTCGCAGAAGCCCACAGTTCTTCTCTGTGGGCCACGATGGGGACAGCAGATTCTTCTCGTGTCTCGAGCCTGAAGGACCCAAGGGCTTCTTTCAGTTTGGCACCCCTGCAAAGGACAGAGGCCGGCCCCTGGTCAAGAAACACTGTCTAAAGCCTTAAGTATTTGAAAGTTTTTGGATGTTACCTTGGTGTCTTGTGGAGTAAGGGAATACGTTTTTTATTTAATTGTTTAAATGTCAGAGTGATTCAACTGTTTGTTAAACTTGATTTAATATATTTTATTTGAATATATATTAAAAGCTAAATAAAAGAAATATCACTTTTTGCTA
>JAVQKG010105880.1:0-10397 GCA_036025885.1 Hypseleotris bucephala
GATCGGGCATTTCGTTTTTGAGTTATCGCGGTCACACGGCCAATCTGCGGACGCGGACGCGGACACGGACGGACATGAAACCATAATATCGCCGAACGCATTGCGTTCCGCCGATATAAATATAATGAGAGGTGCCCCAATACTCATTTATGTCTGGTCATCGTCTGAACCAGAAGCAGCACAGTGAGCTATAGCTTGAAGAATGGTAGAGTGGGAGGTGTCAATCTTCATCACATGCATGGTCGCTTGTATACATGAACCGTCCTGCTTTCATTGAGGCACACACAGGAATCACGGCCTTTAAAAGTGCACTGGCTTTGTTCAAATGAGAGAGGGGCACTCCTGCACAGCTGTTATACACAATGATTATTGTCTGGGCCTGGGTACAGCGTTCCTATTCTGAGTCATTCATAATATATTTGTGTTGCTTGGGTGAGTGGTCAAGTTCAAATCTTTGGGATTGTTTTTCTAATACATTTGCATCAAATCCTTAAATAAAATCCTTTTTCCTATTCACCAACATAAGGTAAAAAGTTAAAGTTTTCACAAATTTAGGACTAAACCATTCTGTGGAACAACCATGTTATTATCTAGCATTTCAAATTGTTATTGGGATTAAAGGGCTTCATGAAAGCAAATAAGTAATATCCAAATGAGCAAAAACATTTATACTTTCACAGCCTAAGGTGACAGCATTTGAAAAAGGTAGATTGTTGCAGGCTGTTCATCATTTTGATGAATACTGTAATAGGGAGTAATGACGTTAATGTTGTGTGGTTTTTAAGTCTCCATTAGCACATGTAATAGCTTAAACCTGTGACGAGGCAGGACAAAATGGCTGGGTGTAGTTAAACCATATGAGGCTGGGCTGATGGGCTCAGTGGGACAGTAGCAGTTAAGTCAATAAAGTTGTTTTGCTTGTGTTGGCCAGACTGTGTCATGTAGTCAGTTGCCTGTGGGGCTGGAAGAAGGCTGGGGAAATAGAGTTGGGTAAAGGCAAAGCTGGATGCTGTTCAAGTGACACCAAGCAGAGCAGAGGCCATGGACAGTGTGGCTTCAAACTGTTAGGGTGAAAAAGCGGATACAACCACTAGAAAATACTCAAGAGAACAGAAGTCAGCTATGGATGTTTGGACTATAAGAGATATCTTGTACAGCAATGCCAACTGATGTCCAAAGATTCATAAATAAATCATCAACATAACCTGCTAGGAGATTGTGAGCTAAGTTTGAAGGCACGCTAGTGTGAATAGCATCATTAACAACAGCAATCAGGTGATGTTATGTGAGGACGGTGTCAAGTTTTGCATCCTAAGAATAGTTCTTCTCATTTGAAACAGAACAATATAATTAGAAGGCTTTCAGTGCAGTAACAAACTATGCTCTGCTTTGTATACCATTGCCTCAAACAGATGAAACAAACTTTATAAAGTATAGCACTCCAGTATAATATTCAAATTGTTGGCTCTAGGCATTGGAACATACTGACAGGCTGATTGTGTGTGATGGCACAGCTTATCATTACGTCTTATTCTTTCCACAGCTCTATTCAAATTTGCGGCAATGAGGAACTTAAATTACAGGCCTGTGAGCTATTGTCATTATGGCATTTCCAAAAGAATGAGACCAACATGTTAAGTAACCTGACATAGAGAGAAATAGTAGAAAAGCAGGAAGACTTTCACTTTTCCATTGGGACTAGTGCTATCTGTGTATGCCAGTGTGATCCTAACTATCCTAAGTTTTGTTTTGAGTTGATTTGGTGGTCAGTGGGTTTCTGAAATAAGATCCAGGACATTTTGAGAGAACAAAAGGAATATACTGTATGTGGTGTATTTTTTACTACTATGGGGGCACTGTAGAATAAATGAACAAAGCACTTACTCCTGACCTTGACACCGTATTTTGACTAAATTACTAAATGGCTATAATTGCCTGTGTCGTTGTCTATGCTGACAAAATCTTTTCTAGTTTAGACCTATATAGTCATTATTTATGTCTGTTTTACCAGTTGATTTTGGCTGTTCATGTATTTATTTAAAAGAATATTCAAATATCAGAGGTCATTTTGTCAGTGCAATAATAAAAATAGCCCTATTATACAGTTACACTACTAATGAGTGTCTCAAGTGCTGAGTCATGCATTGCCTGCTCAAAATGTAATCAGACTAATTTTGCAGAGATTTTTATACAAAAAGCTTTGATATAAAACTAGTAAAGAACTGCCTTGCAAGTTCTGCTGAATTCAGCGATGCTTTTGTGACAATGAGGTATTAATGTTTCCAAAACAAAGCCATGTGCTGACTCACATTCTCCTTTGGCAGGGTTTTTATTATGGAAATCAAAGAATGTGTCGCTTTGCTTCTAGCTGAAAGCATTGTGCCAAGATGAACCAAAGCTCCAACCTTGCTTTTAAATCAGTTTTGAAGCCTCAATAGCTAGCCAAATATTACCAAAGCAACAAGCTGTACTTCACAAAAACATCACATGTAGAATAGCATTGGCAGATTTGCGAATTTAACTCTAGCAGCATTTCTATCATGTCACATTAATTTAGAACAGAACCAATTCATTAGACAAGTAAACATGTTTGGGTTGACAGAAGATTAGAAAGAAAATATACTGACTGACAAGATGAACAAATACTGAATAATTAATTCCTCGACAAACAAAGAAGACATGAGTTTAATCTGTGAGGTGCTCACTTGAGAGGCGGGTGCCATGATGAATACTAAAGCCATGCCGCAGTCGATATCCAAGCAAAACAAAAAGCCAGCGCTATTTGCAAAGAACGTAAAAACCACTGTGCAGCTGTGAAAACATGAGCTAATGAATTGAGACAGCTAATATAGGCTGATGGGTTCCCCTTCTGCATTAGAGATCATTGAAAAAACTTTAAGTGAGGGCAGAGGAGGCCACACTCAGCCTCATGATAATAAACTTAGATGCATGCTGACCCCTGCTGGTTTCTTCCCATAATGGCAAATTTAGAATGGAGGGGTCATTTGATTTTGAAAACACTTAAGATTGCTTTTATGCAGTGTATTCCCCTGACAGAGGTAATTTCACCTTTTTCTATTTCAGCGTCTCAAAGAAAGGTGGTGTAGATACCTCTTTAATTCAAAGCATGAACGGATGATGCTGCACTGTAACTGTGCTGGGGGGACTCAAGAAGATGATATCAAACACATGCAAATCATCAGCCATCTTCATCAACAAGGGAAACGCTTTGACGTCATGCCAGTCATATATTTGGTGCACATCTCTCTCTTGCAATGGGGAATTACAGATGAAAATGAGACTTGGAAAAACACCACAGTTCAAAGATGACAGCTGACATGATGACTTAAAAAGGAAGAGGAGGTAAGATTCCTCTGGGAAGACACTGTACGGCTCAAAGTACTGTAGCAACTGGCCTTGTTATAAGCATTTATGTTGTCAAAACAAGGTCAATCTTTCCTAAAAAGGATGGAGCTGAACAAATGCATGCATAGTTCAACCCCATGATTCTTACTCATGTTCAAGATTTTCTATATCTCATGACTTTTTGATGTCACAATCATAGCTTTTTCTAAAACAAGAGAAACTGATATATTATATTATCACATTATTAGTTCTAAAAAAAGGGGGGGCTGTTTTTGTGTATTTACTAATAAAAGCTTGCATTTGTTTCTTGTGCCTCTTCACTCGGCTTCACATTACGAGGCTATGGAGGAGGAGGAGCCAACAGAAAAGAAATAAATCGAGCTGATTTGCAGTGTGGAAAATTGATTAGGAAATTATTTTAAAATGTTTAGTTTAGTTATGTTAGTTTAAAAAGTTTAAACAGCTTAAGTCAGCGGTTTTTGATGAGGAAACAAAATTATAACAATTTTGCATAATACCCCCTCTTTAAGGCATAATGCAATTGTTTTGTCCATCAGACTGACACTGATATGGATATCTTCCCCTTACCTGTACCAAACTACTCTACACTGACTTACCATTCCAGTAAAGTAAAAGCATGACTTAAGACAAATAAATTAAAATGAGCATGACATGAAGAGGTGTGTATTGTGTGGATGAATGTCTTTACCTGAATTGTGCCGAAGTCCACATTTTCGTAGTGAAAGTGAGCGCACTCTGCCAGTTTGGGAAAGTGTCCCTTGGTAAAATTGAGTCTGAAACATAGACACAAGGCACAGTTTGGTTATCACCTTATGTTCTGCTCAAGATAACACCTCAAAGTGTGTATGACTAGGCGAGGAGGCAGAGTGCAGTGTAAGCAGAAGGGAGCGAGGGATGGAGGAAGACACCGAAATAGACTGAGGGAATGAAAGCAAGTCATGCAGGAAGCACAGGCGATAAAGTGTGAGTTAACAGTGATAAAAGCAGATAGATAAAGAGAAGGGGGGCAGCAGACAGACACAGACACAGACTCACTTCTTGACATTCTTGACCTTCATGCTGGCCGTGCTGCTGCTGCAAGATCGCATGAGAGGCTCTGTCCTCAGCTCGGGGATCTCTGCACTCCGCGCCTAAAAAACATAAACAGTCAGGCTCTCAACTGTGGAGCACAAATCTTCAACAGTGGCACTTTTCTAATTGAAGTCTGGTAAAAACAAGCCCTGACAAACCCACTCCCATTATGTTTCTTTTCTATAGGGCCGTGTAGTAATTCTCTAGTTAAATGTTGTGGAGCTTATTAAAAAGCCTTGTAAAAAGCAGAACCGTGCAATGTGGGGGGATGAAGTTTCACTGTCTTGTACATCCAACAATGTAATGTGCAAACGAGTTGGTAACCCTGAATGGCATTTCATTATTGTCTAGGTGCAGCGAGGCCCAAGTGTATGTTTAACTTCTTGACTGTTTTATGAGACCAACATAAACAGTAGAATTGCTGCTGTAGTCTAATGAGCTGGCCCCCAACCTGCAAGCTCAAATCAAAGAGCTGTTTACACCTGAAAAGGTTGCATCTGGCCATTTTCTATTTATGTAAAACGCATTGTGTACAAGAGGAATTAGAGGCCAGAACTGTGAACGATATAGCAAAAGTCTTGCACAAAGCTGAGTTTAAAACCACATTTTTCCCCCTAATTGATGACACTTAACTGCAAAATGTCACTTTTTGGTTAAGATGACAGCGCCAACTACAATTTAAAGCAGTCTTTTGATATAATGTGCCAAAAGTTGAATCTTAAGTTTTTTGACAAGTCATAGTGCACACATTTACAAGAAAGACCAAGGGAGGGAGAATAGGGATTTGTCAAGAGCCAAAATGTGTCTTTTTAAGAAAATATTGTGACTTCTTAATAACTTGGTTGTATTCCCTTTTGTGGCACACTAGAGCAGTCTGGAGCTTCGCCAACTAGAAAACTCTTAAATGTATTTAAGGTTTTTCAAGCATCAGACCAGTTCTTCAGATTTTTTTTTGCATGCACACTTTTGATTGTCTGCTAAAGATACTGTCTTCCATTAAACGCTTGCATGACTTGACCAAAATGCTAGCACTAGTTTTTATACCGTTTTAATAATTGTTACTGTTACCACATCTGCACTTTGAATATAAAGTGTAAAAACAGGCTTTTGTGCAAGTATAATTTAAAAAGTTTCTATGGATGATCCCTAAGAGACACAAGAAAATCGACCAGCTGAAAATATAAATCCTTAGATCGCTCTTAAAAAGATCATTTGAGCCAGGCCTATTTTGCCTTCATAGTACAATTCACATACAGTAGGGACTGCAACCAGCCTCTGTACAGAATGTTTCAGAATTCCTCCAGGAAGCGACTCACTTGCTTTATTTAGCCTAAATTGTGCTGAAAATTGAACGCAGCTGTGGTCAATAAAACATTAAAAGAGCCGAGGGAATGTAGAAAGATTTTATCAGAACGAGGATGTGTTATTGTGTTAATAATGTAAAAATGGGATGCGGTGGAAAATATATTAAGCTGTGTGCATCAAGGGAGGAGCTGAAAAAGCGCAAACAGAGCAGCTGCTGTAAAATGAGGTGCAAATAAGGTAAAGTGGTGAAAGTTTGCAGTGTATGGAGTCACGGGCAGACGGTCAGTGACAGGGAAGGTGGTATGTAGATGAGGTCAGGGATTATGAGACAGCTGAGAAGATTCACACCTCCTTTTAACAGATTTATCAAGATGGCTTTGACAGAGGTGGACCTGGAGCACAGCAGGCACCTCAACTGTCTGTGTACAAGGCTTAACTCAAGTTTACACAGTATATTTTAGAACATAAAACTCAACAAATCCGAATGCTTTACTGCTGACACTCGTAAATGATTAGATTTCAAAGTAAATTGAAATCAAGGAACACATAGATAAGAACGGGCAATCACCACTGCATTTTTTACTGTACTTTGAATTTCTTTGTACTGTCTGTTTATTCTTGCATGCTATTTTGTATATTGTTACAATTTCAGCCTACATCTTACTTTAAGTCTATGTTAATAGGACAATATAATCTTTTTGCCTCACGATTGTTGTGGCCATAATTGTGATTAATGATAATATAAGGATAATTAAAAAACAATGTATACTAGTTTAAGAAGCCCTTAAAATACTAGTTTAGAATCTCAACAGTAAAAATTATTGTAGGTTGACACTAATATCACTTTAATACAACAAATTGTATGTTTACAGTAAGGTCTAAAGGGCATTGAGGTGCAAATAAATGACAATTATTGCAATGAACAATTATC
Source organism: Hypseleotris bucephala (assembly GCA_036025885.1). Classification (NCBI taxonomy): domain Eukaryota; kingdom Metazoa; phylum Chordata; class Actinopteri; order Gobiiformes; family Eleotridae; genus Hypseleotris; species Hypseleotris bucephala. The sequence continues at coordinate 6,695 of JAVQKG010105880.1, forward strand.
ATGATGTTAAAAAAATTACCATGATCGATTAATTGTCAGTGTTTTTATTGTGATTATTGTATATTGTTCCATCCCTAGTTAATAATAGCTATTCTGTACCACATATTTCAATAGAGCCTTAAAACGCTGTCCCTATCATTTGATTAAAAATACAGTTTCTCTCTGCAGTTCAAAGCAGAGCGGTGCAGTTGTGTTCTCTATCCTCCACAGATCAACAGGGCGTTGGTGTGATGGCTTACACTAAGTTGCTCAGAGCTCTCATCACAGACATCCATAATGCAGGCCACTCCAGTGCAGCGTCCCTCTCATATCAAATACTCAACAGAGAATGGCAGACGTGCAGCGTTTAGACTCTGCCTATGTGATCAATATTCATCAGCCAGGTGAGATTGTTGTTTCTTTTTCCTCTCTGTTGTCTGATCGAAGCGAGCACTTGCGATCGGGCTCCAACCACACGCCGACCACGGGTGGCTCAGCACGTTACCATGGAGACGGCCTCATTTTTACCGTGCTGTTGACGCTAGTTGCCAGACTCCAACCAATGATGCGGTCTGGTGAATGAATCTAAACATGGAGAGTAAACAAATGACCGAGCAGTTCAGATGCAGATGGCGGCGGATGGTTTTCTATGCAAAGAGTTTCGAGCAGGTTTGCCTCAGGGCGACAAACAAACCGTCTGCATTAATCATGAATGTGTGATTGTGTTCCGGCGAAAGAGGAGCAGGGTTTCAATAGAGTACAGAGATGAGCTGATTACTGCACCTGCCATGTTACACAGTGTGACGGGTTTTGGAGTTTGGAATGGTTTGAATTTTTATTGTTGGTGGCTTGATTAGGTTTTCAGGGGTGCCAGTCAGGTCTCCCTCCTGACTTATGGGATTTAATTTCAAAGGGTGTGTGTGTGTTTATTGTTGTTGTTTTTATTTTATTTACACTATTATTATGATATTATATGCTATACCGGTCACACAAGGACATATAGTGGTGTTTGTATACCCTGTGCAAGAAAGCAAAACAAGAAAGTCAAATAAAAAGCACATAGAGCACAAGATATGGTTTTCTCCTTTGTATTGATGCCCAAAACAGAACAATAAAGCAAATAACCCCCCCTAGTGTCCGTTTGTGGGTGATGATCCACTGCACAAATTATTCCCACATAAGTTGCTCCACAGCAAGTCAGGTGAAACAGACTGACGCACCTCGTCAAGAGCAAACTAAAGCTGGCTTACACCACACTTTTGGGTATTTTGCGTGTCAGACGTGATGACGTCATTCGTCGGCGTCCACTCCAGTTTCCGGGTTCATAAAACTTTATATGTTAACAGGAGTGCGGAGATACGGAGTTCAAACCGCGCCGGGTATATGAGGATTCACTTTGGATCCAGGCGTTGGATAGCGAGAGTCAATCCAAGAGATGCGGACATTCGAGGGTTAAACGGCCTCGTATTGCCAAATACAGGTAAGAAATGCTCTGGTTGTCATCGGGTTGCTGCTGCTCATACTGCTGCCCAGGTGACCAGTGACTGACATTATATGGTTTTGGGTAGGGAAACAGGTTGAATACTAGCGCGAAGGCCGAGCGAATGGGTGCGTGAGCGGAGGGGCAAGGGGGTGTGCGTAGGTAATGCCTTGTGAGGACGGTGGAGGTAGGTAGTGTGGGGCAGTTGTCAGAGGTGGGACAACTAAGATTGTCACAACAGGACTGTCAAGAAGAGCTTACACAAGTTCAATTATTAGTGCGAGGTTGACAGGACTCGCTTAAATACACCAAACCAAATAAGACCAGCTAATCAATATTTCCCCTGTCAAAATCTCAGCTTATTTATTGCTTCATTTTCACGAAGCAACACATTTTGTATAAGACTCAAGCAAAACAATTTTCAAACATTTTCTCATATACAGTACCAGTAAATTCTCTAGCCAAAATAGTCATGATACCGTTGAGGACACTGCTGCATCACACTGTAAATATTCAAAACTGAGTCTATGCAAATAAAGAGAGCGTGACAACGACTGTGCTGTGTCTCACCATGGCACTGATGGTCTCTTCCCAGTCGGGTCTCTCTCGGGGATGAATGTGAGCCAGCTCAGGCACTAAATCCTCGTCGTCCAGGTGCCGGACAGTCCTCAGGCCTCTAGAAACACACAACATGGACTCATTTAGAGCTATTACACAATAGCCACGTACATGCATTGAATGCCGAAGTAATGATTTGACCAGCAGTATTTGAATGCCCCTCTTACATAATGCAAGTTTTATTGATTTTCAAAGCAATAGAACACTCTAAAAAAAGTACAACTGGTCAAAGCAGCAGCTCGATAGATTTACAAGTTAATCATGACCAAAACAACGACAAAATAAAGGACTTAAACAGAAACCATGGTTACAGTAGGACTTATATTTGGAAGCACTACATAATTAGATATTGACATTGATTTAAGGCTTGCTTTGGAAAATGTCCATCACATGAAAATGCCACAGTGTAATACAATATGTCTTTTCCATGTGATAATGATAATTAACTCTTGATGTCTGTCACAAGATCACAAGGATTGATTACTATTGTTATTAAGCTATAGCTACTGTACTAAATACAATTGAACATACAGTAACTACCATACTGTATGTGTTGCACAAACCTGTAAATCGCTCCATGGAGCAAATACAGTTTTAAACAATGAGAACACAGAATTAAATAAATAGGACAAGTAAGATTTGTGAAAGACGAATCAAAGTTATGGAGAAGTTGATGAGAAGCCTGTGTGTCAGACTACTTCAAAGCCCTGCCCTTGTTTCTTCACACACTCTGAGAGAGGCTGAGAACTGGGGCTGTTCTGAACCAGACACATTTGCACAACAGCATCTCACGAGCCACAAGTGAGATGCATACATAAAACATACGCAAGACTACAAGAGACTCAACCAGGACTTCTAAGATTCTCCTCAATTGCAGCAGTGCAGTGCAGCACCACAGTCACATTTAATAAAGACGTGTAGCAGCATGAGAGCAGTAGAAGAAGAATGGCCTGTTTTGGAGGAGATGAATGATACAGAAGCAGCAAAATGACAACATCTAACAAACAGTGAAACAATTTCTGCTTTGATATAATTTGTCATAAGGGCCATAGAAATGAGCAATGCCTTTAACCCTATTACTCTCATAAAACAGAAAAAGAAAAAAATCATTTTCTACGCACCCAAAATACCTGAGTCTCACAGGGTCGACACTTATAGTAACGCAGCCTCCCAGTGGGTCTCGTTAAAGCTGTTGAGGCCAAAAAAAGATCACTTACGCACTCGAGAAAATGGTGCACCCACTTCAAAGCTTTGTTGCCAAAAAAGGTCAAAACACGTCACCTTAATTTGAAGAAAAGTCAGTCTGTGGTCCAGAAATTGAAAAGGTCGGGCAAGGATACATCAATGTTTTAAACAAGGGATGTGACACAAGCATTTACCAGAAACAGCAACATGTTCCAGCTCTATTCTTGTTCTCTTTCTATATACTGCAGACTTAAAATACAAGTGCTGCATCACTCAGAAATACTCGGACAGCGCTTATCCATTCTTACTGACTTGGATCAAATGAACACAATAATTATAGGATCCGGACTTACTTTATTCATTAAATCAAAAAGTACAGTTTTCAGCTAAAACACTGAAAAGATTGAGTGATTAGTTAGAAGACCTATTTTTGGGCAGTGG
>JAVQKG010105881.1:0-12125 GCA_036025885.1 Hypseleotris bucephala
GAATTTTATAACATCCAAGGTGAATGCTTATTCCTTGTGCTAAGATACAAGTGAAAATACATTTACTGTGTGGGTCTAATCTCAAACAGAAATCACTATTGGTACCCAAAATCTTAAAGGCTCTGTGGTGGTTTTATACAGTGCTGCCTGATCTGACACTTTAGTTTACTACTTTGCCTTGTTTGTATAAAAAATAGGCCTTGTGGTGACTTAGGGTCAAAACAATAGGGCTCTATAATTTTCTTGGTCACTTTGTGACTGGTTTAATACTTGGGAGACAATTTCCTGAAAACACACTGAATGATGTAGAGATAGCCCCAGTCTTTAAACAGGTGGCCACGCTCTGTTGTGACTGATGATTGATTTCAGACTCATGATACACCCTTAGATGCACAGATGAGTGCTATGTGTGGCTACTCACTGATCGGCCTAAATTCCACAGTGCTCTGTCCCTCTACGTGAAGTGACATAGATGTTTACTCCTGTTTGCACAGCAAATTCCAGAATTGCCTCATAGTGATGAAGGCCTGCGTAAGGAATGTTGGACCCTTACCATTTCAGATGCCATAAACTCATCTCAAAATTTGACAGAAACTAATAATACCACCAAGTTACCATGGTGATGGTCATTCTCAGTACTGTAAAATGTAAATGAAAAGAGTTCCGTTGCTGTGGGGACTGGAGAGGGGACAGGGAATTTGCTTTGTTTGTGTACAGTGAGTATCATGCACGCGCACACAGCTGCCTAGTGTGGGCAACTCAAAACACAGTGTGAAAGCTTAAAAGTCAGAGTGCACAATAAAAAATGTCAGGCCAGTCATAAATTGCACTGAATTGCTGATATGTCAATACAAAGTGGCCATTATTAATATCTGATCTACAATCTACAATTTAAAATCTGATAAACTGCTTGTAGAATTCATGACTGTTTCAGTTGTCAGGACCATTCATAATCACTATTTATTGTTGGCATAAATGGCTGTAGAGGCAGAACTCAATTGAAACGCAGTCATAAAACACAAACTCTCAATCAAATCAGATCTGGGTCATGTCCTAAACTGATATTATGCATCATAAACTTTTTTTAGGACAAAAAATAAACTTGCCAATGTGTAAGAAAATAAAGCTCTCTCGTCTGTTTTCTATGTTTGGGTAAATGTATGCAAAGTATGAAAGTTATGGGTTAGAACTTGGCTGAAGTTTGGTTTAAATTTATTCCCATAGTATTTCACTTACAGACCAACACATGGCCGAGTGGGAAAGAACGTGAACCTGTTTCATTCTTGAATGTGATGATAAGATGCTCACTCACTAAATGAGAGATGCAAATACTCATTATTTCTACTTTGGCCCATTACTGACTTTTCCTGACAATTTAATCAAAATTTGAGTTATCCTAACGAACTAGCACACCTTCTAATACTGGCAAAAATACAACCTTGACAGTAGTTGGGGGGCAATGTAGAAAATATTATCTGAGCAATGGTTCTCTCCAGTGTCCAGTGTGAACACAACTAATTAGAGTGCTTGTTTTAACAGACAAACCAAAGGCATTTAAAATGTTAAAATTGCTGTTAAATGTGGGTCTCCTTTCACATGCAGCAGCAGACAGCAGGTGCAGGCCGGCTGGTGAGAGGCATGTGCGGGGCCCATTGAGGCCTCATTAATGCTGCAGGAAGAAAATTGAAGCACGAGAGCAAACACACACAGCTCATTACCCCCTGTGTGACGTGTACCTTTCACACCACATCTCAAAGTGTGTGCCTATCACTGAGCATGGATCTACAGCTTTTACTGCTTTATATGAGCCTATATGTGCTAGAGGGTCTTAATGGAGGCAGGCAACAAGCTCAACATAGATTAAAAATAACTAATTGAGTTTGACTCTATAACATGTCAATAATGTGACAATAGGTCTATAATAACATAAAATGATATAGTGCTTAGAATCAGTGCTGGAATCAGGACTTAATCTCAATCCTAGTTAAGAGAAATCCAAATAACTGTGAGGAAGAAGTACTCAACTACAGAAAATCATGTGATACTAAATTATTAAAAGCATTCCACAGTAAGTATTTATCAAAAATAAAGACTATGAAGGGAATGTAGTTTATGTACACTCTTACAAACAGCAAAAACCTTCAAGACTATATTCTTGGTTCGAACTCAAAATCTTTCAGATTGCATTTTCCCTCTACTGTCAGGATACTGTATCTAGAATAGCTTTCAAACCAGTGCCTATTCTGATATTTGGTCAAACAGGTCTTGAATTATTTAAATTCTTGTCAATCAAATCTTGGAATTTGTACCAAGCCATTGTTTTCATTCATAAATCCAATATGTGTGAAAAATGTGGAAGGCCTACGAGAACACCATCATATCAGCCATCATCCCAAAAGGCTGACATGTCTGGGGTGCTGAGGCAGGAGCAGTAAGCTGACTAAGCTGACACTTACATGCTGTAGATGGAACAGAACATCCACCCTTTTACACCACTGTGTCATTTGTGAGCTGCACGCACGCACTGTCACTGTACAGTCATGCATGTGCGCATAGTGGTCTGTCTTTAACACACTGCAGGTCACTGTTCAAAATCTAAAAACGTCACTACAATTTACACAGTCACAATGGGGCAAAAGTACAGTTTCTGGGGCTTGACAAGTGACTGCCTAGACACTTCTGAGTAAGTTGTTGTGGACACTTCTGAGTAAGTTGTTGTGGACAGGTGTCAAAACTCCCTGGAAAGAGTTTGTCAGACCTATAAAATCACTCCAGAAAATGTTATTAGGCTATTTTTTGCCTACAGTTGTAAATGGATGCTACTGTAAAATGGACAGCTTGTCATTAAGTTTAATGCTTACTTGAATTTGCACAGTAATGCAATGATGGATTTGACATAGGAAAAGCAAAGGCATTATTTTTACATCATGGAAATGCTGCTAACAAGAAACAGTGGGGATTTTCTGTGGTCTGTTTTCTCCATTGCTAAAAACAAAAACAATTTAAAGAACAGAAATTAAAATAAAACTAAAGCCCAGACCTATTCATTGGCCCAGTTAATAGTATGGTCCAATTGTATCTATCTATTTATCCATTAAGCCACAAAGCCACAATATACAGGTACTAAAAAAAAATTACTTTACAGGCCTTGTATCTGGGGCTAATATATTTGGCCCTATTTAAAAAATAATCCTGGATAAAAGCAGTTTCACATAAATGAAACCCAACCCGCTTTGTGAATAAAGTTTTATTAATTCATTGATCTAAATGGTGTTCCAGATCTACACCAAAACCAAACCATTTTCTACTTAGCTCAGACAACAATTTCAGCAATACTAAGATTTTGTAATTTAATTCATACAACATGAAATAAGCACAGCTATAGATGAAACACACCTAAAACACAGTGCTTATTGTTACAAACCTTGATTTTACATGCCACAGAATAGGTAGAGTACAGTTTTGTACAAAAAAAAGGTCCCATAAAAAGTTTGGGAAGCAGTGACTAAAAGCAGGTGACTCTCCACCAACCCAAATAGACTTACATTACATGTAAATCATACAGATATAATAACAGTAACATACTTGTCTATCACTGCCATTTACTTTGACCTCTCAGCTCGAGTATACGTAAGTATATTTTGTCACTATAAATTATGGTTTGAGAGGTCATATTTATTCTTAGCAGAGTAGTTCCCATTCCTGCATCCATTCTCTCCCCCTCTAACCTCTGTGTACCCCACCCACACCAGCAGACTCCACCCACCAGTAGATATAAGCTATGATTACAAGGTGTGCATCCAAGGGTTCATTCTGTTAGCTTTGTCTGGGAGTCAGGCTGCTGTGATTATTCCCCATAAACGGCCAGTCTAAAGGTAAGCATTCATCATTTAAATCCATCTATTTATATATAAATGTGTGTGTTTTTTTGTGTTTTACCATTAACAAATGTGAGAACATTTTCACTGTTAAGACTTGCAACCTGTAAAATCCTAATCGAGAAACAATAATACAATTCTCTTGTACATGATCCAGTTGAAATGTTCGTTCCTGGTGTATAAAAAAATCACCAAAGGTCATGATAGCTACTGCTGAATGAGATATTTAAACATTGCCTTGAGCTAAAGATTTGGCATCCCTCTGCTCAGAATATGTCCTATATGCAAGCTACAGGCCGCTGCATGCACAAGATCCACAGTCTAGCTTCCCTTAGTGACTGTCTACTGTGTGTTTGGCTGGACCAAAGGCAAATATGCATGTGCTTGTATTGTGCATCTTAATGGCTGAAGGTAAACTGTTAGATATATGTGACAGAGGAAAGAGCAGCAGTTTGGTGAGAAGAAACTACAGGCAAACACTAACTTTGGGCTCCTAGCAGCCCGGGCTCCAGCTGATTTGATTTGTTATGTTTTTTTCTATATTGACATCTAGAGTATTTGAAGCTTTGTCTATCATAAGATAGATTTAACTGCTTAATGGTGGGGACTTCTTTACTCTGACAATGGGAAAACAGGCACAATTTATATGTGTTTTAGGTTTGGGGGAATTGCTTAAAAGAGATACAAATTGAGTTGTTTTTGGTGTATGAACCAAGTAGTAGTAGTAGTAAGAAATATATGAGTTATTATTGCATACCCTCAGTTTAAGTTGAACTTTAAAACATGCATTGACCATATTAATAGGCCTAATGAAAATAGAATGGTGCTTTTACTTCCAATTCCAATCATCTCAAAATCAGTTAATTATAACAATAGCAGTATTACTAGTGATAGTGCAGCAAGTCCTCAAGTAAAGTGAACAATACATTTGATACAGTATGTTTAATACCTTATTATTAGTTTATTATTTGTACTTCTTTCTGAAAAGTAAAATACTTTGAAATAATAGTACGTTTACTGTATTTACTGTATTTCCTCCATCTCTGTACAAGCCTGTAGACTCAACTGTGAACTCTTTTCATATTCGTTTCTCAACTAATTTGACCAACAACAATGTACCTCGCTTTGCATAAAATATAACATCAATGCATTGGCCCTTCATTGACCCTAGTGTCCTATTTGTTTATGTCTAACAACACTGCTGCCTAAGTATGCCCTATTCATCTCACTTTAGGAATGTACTCTGAGGACAAAAGATTTAAGATATAGGAGCAGGAAGAAGTAAACAGCATGGTTATTTAGCTGCACAGCTGTGCTGTCCATGTGTATCCTGTGCTTTCTATATTAGCTTTGTTTGAGCTAGAATGTTTGCAGCGTGACTTGAAGAGGTGTTCATTTTATGAGGTGTGCTTTGTGGTAAAAACTCCTGCTACAAATGTCTTTGCCCTTTCACTTAGACAGACTTAGACCCCAGCATCACCGAGGTTGATGTATACCTCCCCCAAAGACCCATTGTTGCTAAGGCCAATAGAAAAAAAACAATGGATGGATAAATTAATTAATGTTTTTATTTTCTAACCTCAACAACTTGTTTTCCCATGATTGTGCTTAATAGTTTCTGTTTCTGTGGTCTGTTAGCATGGTACCTTAGTAACACACACTCTACTGTAGACTTTCACTGCACTTTACAAGGTCAGTGAGTGGCTTAGGTCAGTGACTCGGGATGCTTTTGGGTGGAACAGGGGCAGTAAGGGCAGGCTCAGGAAGGAGTGAAATTAGACAGAGGGTGAAGACAGGGCACAACAGGGACATCTCTGTTCCAAGAGGCAGACATAGACAGACAGACGAGACAGATGTGTTTGGAGGCAAAGGGGAAATATTTATGATTCTCTGCTTGCTGTACACCAGTTTTAGTCTAATAGAGCCTAATTATAAACACTGAAGGAAGTCCTCAAGTCAGTCTGCACTCAAGTAAAAGTACTGTTACTTGGATCAACTCAAGAATGAGATGATTTATCTGAAAAGGTTTTCCTCTAATAAACTGAAAATGTATTCTCTAAATGGAACATGTAGAAGTTACACCTCTATACTAAATTGTGGAGAATTACTGTTCAGTTGCACTGTGTGAGACAACTGGATGTAGCCTACTCCAACATGCAGACAGTATAGGCTACATGAAAATTTAATTATTTTGGGACTGTCTGGAACAGTACTGACATTAGTAGTGAACGTCACATATGAATTTGGCAACCCACATGTCAATGGCAAATGCAAATTTTAGTCTTACCAAGTCCCTGTAACTGTGGTTGTAATAGAAAAAAAATCAATGAATGGAGCTATTTGTCATTTGAGATAGACATATCACTCACACCTGCCTTAAATTACGAAACAAACTTCTTGTTCCTGTCTTTTCAAAAACATGACTAAAAGAAGCGGTGTAATTCTGTGAGAAAAATGTATGTGGAAATGTAAACATATCTCCCTACCTCCAGTATACAGATAAAATAAAATAAAATAAGTAGAAAAAGCTGGCTCTGTGATGTAACCCAAAATTACTGTGCAGGATGGATGACACTGGCACCACTTATGTCAAGATGCTGTAAGAACAGCCCTTTCTTTTTCTGTTTTCTCTCATAGCAATTTAAAACATGGAACTTGCTGGTTAATGTTTATGTCTTTAGAGTGTAAGTGGGGCTACTGAATAGGCCACTCAGGAGCTAATATGCAATAATAAGTAAGAGAAGATGAAATAGAGAGTGTTCTCACCACTTTCCTATTGCCACGGCAACTCACTGTACGCAACTAACATAGCCCTTTTGTTTGAACCTTTGCTAAGTTTGTCATTTAGTACCTGTAAACAAAATAATATTGCAATATAAACCCTACACAAATCTGCTAACACGCTATATTAGTCAGCCTTGGTCAAAAGCAATTAATGAGTAGGATGCACTATACTCATACTTATTTTTAAAAAGTTGCATTCAAAGATGAAATATTTCTTTGGACTCTGCGGCATGTCTGGATTGTGTCACCGCGGAAGCGACTGAGCTTCTTTCAAAGACAAACTCTGATCAGGGGAGTCAGTGGCACAACCATGTCAAAATCACCAGTCTGCTGAGAAAAGACCAGAGGCTTACAATGAGCCAGTGACTGAGGAAAAACTAAAATTGTGGTTTTGGGTCTAAACTAAATACATTCAAATATACTGGTAAATCAACACTCATTTAGAGAGACACATTTACTGTAGCCAAACGACTATGACCATGTTAGCCAAGTGCTTTGATTTATGCCTGGTAATTGAAAATGTCACAGGGCAAACACATTAGACACTGATTTCTATTAAACTACAGAGCAAACCCCTCAGCACCACTCTTATATAAGAGTTGTGATAGATTTCCTTGACAAAACCCACTCTTCAGTCACAGAGACTTTGTACCAACTGAGTACTGACCACAATTCCTTTCTTTGTCCTGACATTGGATTACTGTAGTACAGTTTTGTAAGCATGTATTAGTCTTTAAACGTTCTGATATATATTCATAATACAGTATACATGTTTTGATTATTAGTAATATTCTTGTAGCACCTATTTTTAATGTTTTCTACTTTTAACTAAATGAATGGTAGCTGTGTAGTTCCTCAGTGGTCCAGGAGGTGGCAGTGTTTCTTTCACAGACACCTGCACAAAATTGTGTATACATGCACACTGAGAGTGATACCAAGGCGTGACTTAAATGTAGTAAACAAAGTAACACCCATAATTATTACCACTAGATTATGCTGTGGACATGTTTAAATAACTTTGCACTCTTCATGCAGTGTGTGTGTGTTTTCACTTTCATTTTAGGCCTCAGCCATGACTGCCCTCCCTGCCCCCCTCCTCCTGACCCTGCAGCTTGCAGTCCTTACATGTGTTAATGGGGCATTCTATGGACACAATCAACATGGTCAACAATACCAGCCAGTACAACAATACCAACATATGGGAATGGCCAAGGAAGGCTATCCTCAGCAACAGTACCTCGGCAAAGAGATGCCCTACATGCAATATCCCCACTATGGAAAGAAGATGCCACAGATGCCAGTGAAGGGCAAAGCTAATCGAAAAGGAGGTGGCTTTGATGGTGGACAGGAGCAAGGTATTGATCTATATTGCACTTTTTTATTTTTATTTTTTATTATGTTTGATACCAGAGCAATATTAAGTTATTTTTCGTTTTAAGGAGGTCAGACCATACCCAGTGGTGCAGAGGGGATTCCTCAAAGTGAACCAGGTCCTGCTGGACCTCCAGGACCAGAGGGGCCTCAAGGCCCTCCTGGACCTCCAGGCAATGGACTTCCAGGACCTGAGGGAAGACCTGGCCCACCTGGCCCACCTGGCGTACCTGGAGTTGGGAAACCTGGATTACAGGGATTGCAGGGCAGGCCTGGAGCAAATGGTGAACCTGGACTGCAAGGCGAAATGGGCCCCAGTGGTGACATGGGACCAGCTGGACAACAAGGCCCACAAGGCCCACCAGGACCGCCGGGACTACCAGGAATAGGTAAAACAGGTGTGCCAGGATTACCAGGCCAACCTGGACCCAAAGGTGAACCAGGCCACAAAGGCCACCCAGGTCTTCCAGGCTTACCAGGACCCAAAGGAGACAAAGGAATTGGCCTACCTGGACAGCCTGGTCACAAAGGTCTTCCAGGGCCAGCAGGAACAGCTGGGCCAAGAGGACTTCCTGGTTTTGGAAAACCTGGCCTAAATGGACCAGCCGGACCAAAAGGACCACCTGGAGAGAAAGGACATCCTGGGACACAAGGACCAGTTGGGCTCCCAGGTGAAGGAGGACCCCCAGGTCCACCAGGTTTGCCTGGCATAGGAAAGCCTGGACCAAATGGCCTCCCAGGACAGGAAGGTATGCCAGGTGCTAAAGGCCACCCAGGACCACCAGGACTTCCGGGTAAGCCAGGGCTTCCTGGATTTGGTAAACCAGGGCTCACAGGACCAAAGGGTGATAAAGGTATGAACGGACCACCAGGGCCATCAGGACCAAAAGGAGATAAGGGGCATACAGGACCTCCTGGTGTGATTGGACTGCCTGGACCAAAAGGTCACCCTGGTCTTCCAGGTCCAGTGGGTCCAGCTGGAGGTTTAGGTGCACAAGGCCCTAAAGGAGATTGTGGAGAAGGGGGGCCTAAAGGACTTGATGGAGCCAAAGGAGATGTTGGACCTCCAGGTCTATCTGGTACGGATGGACTTCCAGGGGAACGTGGGGAACCAGGACCAAGAGGCCCACCAGGACCAGCAGGGGCTAAAGGAGAAAATGGACACAAAGGTCTTCCCGGCCAACCTGGTCCTCAAGGAATTCCTGGCACAAATGGACTAGATGGTTTGCCAGGTGAGACAGGACCGCAGGGTCCAAAAGGAATTCCAGGAATAGATGGTGCAGCTGGACCAATAGGCCCTCCAGGTCTTCTGGGACCAAAAGGAGAAAGTGGCTCACCTGGCCCACAAGGAATTCCAGGTGAGGGTAGCCCAGGTCCTTCTGGTCCCATTGGGCCACCTGGAAAAGAAGGTCCATCTGGGCCTGCTGGACAACCAGGTCAACCTGGCCCACCAGGACCACCAGGTCCACCTGGAGCACCTGGATTAGCACCTGACATGGCTGGAGTACTCTCTGAGATGGGCCCAGGACTTGATGGTGTTAAGGCTGGTGGTTATGGCAAGAAGGGCAAGTATGGAGCCAATGGTGCAGAGGTTATGGGAGCCAGTGGTTTGGAAATGCCAGCATTTACTGCTATTCTAACAACACCCTTTCCACCAGTGGGCTCTCCAGTTTTATTTGACAGGCTTTTATACAACGGGCGGCAAAACTATAATCCCCAAACAGGAATTTTCACCTGCGAGTTACCTGGTATTTATTATTTTGCCTACCATGTTCAATGCAAAGGAGCAAATATATGGGTAGCTCTTATGAGAAACAATGAACCAGTGATGTATACATATGATGAATATAAAAAGGGTTTCCTGGATCAAGCATCAGGTAGTGCAGTACTGCCTCTTCAAGCAGGGGACACAGTACATATTCAACTGCCTTCGGATCAGGCTGCAGGACTTTATGCAGGGCAGTATGTGCACTCGTCATTCTCTGGGTATTTGCTATATCCAATGTAAAACTAAAAACTCTTTGTTTTGTATACAGCTTTAAAAATGAGGACAACAATCTGTTGATGTCTCAGCAGAGGTAAAAGGTAATAAAATATCTTAATAATAATATAAAGATAGCTGCTTTGAACTGTACAGCCATGTAGTGTAAATTACGTTTTCAACAGTTACACCATGACGTGAGGCTACGTTTAGCGGGCACACAATTTTGTTTTAGAAAAAGTGGCAGCTACTCGATGTAGTGGAGAATGTGAAACAGCAAAATTAAATGTTGGTGAAAGTGTCAAGTGGTAATTTGGTAGTATGAGAATATGGAGAAAGATGAAGAAAGTAAACAGTGTTAACTGAATTGCAAAACAAAATGTTTTACAAAGGACTGCTTAGTAAACAGGGGCTATGGTGAAATGGAAGTTTGTAAATTATTCGTAAATATGATTGTGTTATTTTGCTCAAAACATTTTACAATACCAACCAGTACAAAGCAGATTTTCAAAACTTTAATTGATTAAAATAATCCATATTTGCTTGTGCAGTAAAAAAACTAAATTCATTGTACAGAATTAGATGTAAATCTGTTTTTTCCTGCAGCACAAACATGCAATCTGCTTCAAATGATAAAACCACTTCTAACCATATATATACCAAATGTTATTTCTTGACAGGTTAAGGGGCATATAACTCTCTTGTTCTTGTCTATCTGTTTGTGTGCTGCCATGTTTGTGAATAGAAGGCTACAACATAAATAGAAAACTACATGTGTAAAAATATCTGTCACATATCAAACATCACACTGTGTTTAATAATTTATTTACGGATGACCTATGCAATGAAATAAAGGTAATGGGAAATTATTGTATGTATTTCTCATTTCACCTATGGTGCTGATATTTTATTGTAACCAAAGAACATGTCTTAATTATTTTATTTGTTAATATCTATGTTATCTATGTTGTTTTTAATAAAACAATTTATTTTGAGATGTAATTTTTGTGCTTTTTAGTAGCCCACACTAATTAGGCTACTAATTTACAAACTTACCACAGGCCAACAGACAGGCAAAGTCTACTTCTGTGAATCTGTAAATAGGGTTGAGTTTCCGACCACATGATTTAATCTGAAAGCATGAGTCCCAAAGTAATAATAGTTCATAAAGTAGTTTATTGCTGGCATGTCATATTTATGGATTTAAACTAATCTTAAATTTAGTCAGCTATTTGGCCCTTGAGTGTCTCTAATAACTGTATGACTAGAACTGGCCAAAATAAGAATAAGAATAATAAAACCTTTATTTGTCCCACAATGGGGAAATTGCGGAGGGTCTATGCAGACATAAGGCCCTTTTCTACTAGGCTGGGACGGGACACTTTGGGGGTGATTTCACTAGACCAAACCGGTCTAAAGCGGTCCGCAAACTGGTCTAATTCGATCCGGGAGTGTCTGAATTTGGTTCGAAATGACTAACCGGTTTGACTCACTTTGAGGAGGAGCTACGCACACACAGCTGCGCATTGATTGGACCATAGAGATAATCTACTTTTGAGAGAAAATGAAACAAAATAAAAAAAAAAAAATTAATGATTTATTTTCAGCGCATCATGTTCTTGTGGTACATAAGACATTTTTGGCTAGCAAAAGCTAGCATATATTAGCATCAGCTGTTTCCTATTACGGTCCCGACAGGCCCTTGCTGCGTGAATCAAAACATGTAATTTATAGTTTAGATTATATTAAACACATATCTAGGTTTGATATTATAAAGCGAGTGTTTAGAGTGTGATACGTTGGCGCTGGGCTTAGAATTTAATGCCCCGAAAGCTACAACTGAACAGGAAGTAGTTAGTTAGATACACCAAGATTTATGCTGCGTTCGATTTGTCCTCGGAAGTCGGAAATTCCAAGCTCCGAGTCGGATTTTTCAAATCGAACGGGCGCGCAACTCGGAACTCCAAGTCGGGAACTCGGGTAGCTCCAGGTATGCCAGAGTTGGAGAAATACAAGATGGCAGCGCCCTGCAGTATATTTAAACGGCACATATAACTACTGTAAAAGTTAATAAACTTGTATTACATTTCCATCAGTCATCCGCTACTGTT
>JAVQKG010105960.1:0-10745 GCA_036025885.1 Hypseleotris bucephala
TATAACCAACTCCTGAGACACAGCAAAGAGCAAATATGTCCACGGCATGTTTTACAAAGCGATCAACAAAATACAGCGGCCACAGGAAAACTTCCACGTCTCCACAGCAGCCAATAGCAGTTAGCTCCAGACTAACATCCGGCTAACAGCCTAACATCCGGCCCGGCTTTCGCGGAAAATCGTACCCGAAACCTTTCATAAAAAATACAATTTTTATGTTTTTGAGGCAACCACGAAGTACAAAAAATAAACCATTTTACACATCACAGCGATGACTATACACACAAAAACGTCATTAAATGTTATTTTTTACAAAAAATGTGATGTATTGCACCTTTAAGTGTGTCATGATGAGATATTAAACCACAATTAAAACCAGGTCAAAAATGTTTAACCTAAGTCTAGTATAAATCTTTAACATGAGAATATACTGTTTTTGTGTCTTACAGGGAATGGAGTCAGCCCTTCCTGGATGACGAAGCCCTCCACCAGGTGAGTGAGCACTTGCTGCCCCTCAGGCCACGCCCTCGGCTCCCAGGGGCTGCTCTCTGATTGGTCAAAGCTCTCGCTCTCCTCGTCCTCCGATTGGTTGAGGTGCTCTGGTTCAGTGTGGAGCTCGTGGTTGTTTGGGGAGATGTTTTGCGTTTGCTCACGTTTATGGTTGAGGCTGAGGTCGGTGGGACGCTCCGGCTGAGGGGGGGGCAGAGGGGGGTCTGTAGAGGGGGAGATGAAGGGGGAGGAGGGGGGAGACTGGGACGACAGGCTGGACAGAGCTGGGACATACACAAACAGGACAAAGCCGTATTTAGTGTCCAGTAATTCTTACAAAACTATGTTATACAAGAGTTGAGTAAGGGATGGGTAAAATACTGCTTCAATGCTTTTTTATTCCTTTTATGATTTTTTTGACATACCAAGTTAATAATACTTGAGGTTTTATAATACAACTACCACTTACATACTGTGATAATGTCTAATAATAGTAATAGCTTCGATTTATATTGTGCTTTACAATGCCCAATGCTTAAATTTTTGCTTACATTTTTCAGTCCATTATGAATTCACACCACATGCACACATTGTTGGTGGTAAACTATTTGACGGAAGCAAGGCTGCCAGTTTGCACTTATTGCACCTCCGACCACCACTGAACTCTCACTACCCAATGCACTACTTCTGCCCGGATATTTCTTTGTTTTGATTCAGTACTTATTTTGAGAACTACTAGTTATTTCTCTTTATTTGATATGACATCTTTATTATTAAAAATGAAAGAGTTAAAATGGGAATAAATGCATTACTACTAAAACATGACAAACAAAACATACCCATATCTTTATCATTTTGAAGAAGTGAAATCACCCAGCCCTAAGCAGAAGTTTCAACTACTATACGTATACTACTGTTACCTGATTGGTTGTCTGACTGTATGGACATGTTGTCATCCTGATTGGTTGAATTTAGCTCGGTGAACCTCTGCTGGCTGTGATTGGGCGACTGTACCTCAGTGAACTTGGGCTGATTCTGATTGGCCGATACCTCTTGACAGGCAGACACTGGAGGAGGAGAAGTTACAGGGACCGTTACCGTGGAAACAGAGCTGGAGTCTTGCCCTGTTGTTGGAGGCGGGACAGTGGACACTCCTGACAATAATGAAAGTGTATTCTGAGCTCTAACTGGGACTGTTAAATGAATAGGTATCTGTATTGACTCTGGGTTTGTGTTTTGTACAGAGGGTGGGGAAGATTTCACTGGTGCTGGTAACGAAACAGGAGTTGAAATCCTTTGTCTCTCGTTGTTAGAGACTTTAACTACCTCACGATTTTGGTTTTGACCACTTTTTGATTGGTCTGTTGTTTTCATCTCAGCGGCGGCCATTTTCTTTTCTTCATTTATCTTTTTACCGCTTTGACCTTCCTCTGTTACAACCACCGCTTCAATTCTAACCTTTTCCTCTAGTCTAGCTTTTTTAGCTTCTATAACATCCTCTTTTTCAATTCTTGATTTCTCTTTCTCTCTTTGGTCGACCGCTTTGAAATCTTTAGCCGCTGTCCCTCCTTGTTGGCTTTCCGGTTTTAATTTCTCAACATCTGTTACGATATCTGCTTTCTGTATAGTCGGTGAGGGCAGTGGCGAGCTTGTTTTAGCTAACGTAGGGTTTAACGGAAGCACAGTGTCTGAATCTCTGTTTTGCGAAATAACGTTAGCATTCGTTTGGAGCTGCCGACCGGACGAATATGCGATAATTTGCAGTTGACGTGCGGCAGAGGTGGATCGATCAAACAGGGAGCCAGGAGTAGGGTGCTGTCCCGGGGAGAGGATAGTCGGGGAGAGGGGGCAGCTTTTGAGTCCAGAGATGGGTCGGTTTATGGGAGAAGGTCCAGTGGAAGGAGGAGGAGCAGCGGCCGTGATGGGGTGGAGGGGCTGTTTGGGAACCGGAGATCTGTGGCCATTTGGGGACAAGAGCCTGGGTCTGAGCGGGACGGCCCGGACTGGAGAGTACAGGGCTGGGTGAAGGAGAAAGAAAGTTAGTGGCAAAGTGGAAAAGCGGTATGTTTGGTAAACTCTTAAAGTCCCTATATACAGTATAGATATACACACAGTCTAGTTTGGATACATTCATGATCATTTTACTTTTTCCAACAACACACAATATTTATCTAATACAATGTGTTTTTAAAAGTTTTAAAAAGCTGTGATTAGACACCTTTTTTTTGGTGGGTAGTGGGAGGGGGGGGGGCATAGTATTTGGCATAATAATGTATAGGACCTTCAAAAATATTAATGCGCCTGTCCCCATCCAACCCTTTCTATTTATTTAGGCTTTAGACTGGCACAAATAGTACAGAGACCATCAATGTCTCAATCCCTGTTACAGTCAAATTCTGCCAAACCATCTCAGAATGTACAAAAAACAATAGGGTGGGCTATAGCTGGAGAAGACCACAGGTACAGGCTCTACCTAATAGAGTGGCCTGGAGTGTAGTCTTGTATTAATTAGTGACTCACTTGGAGGTGGGACAGACAGGTGGCGGCTGGGCGTGGTTCCGGTGCTCTCTGTTGTTGTCGTAGTAACGGGGCGTGGCCTCAGAGGCGGGAAGAGGGGGGTCTGTGGGCGGGACAGTGGAGGGGGGGCAGAGCTGGAGGTGGGGGGTTTGAGGCGGAGCGAGGGCGGGACGGTGAGCGCCCCTGGTGGTGGAAGTCGTAAAGTCAGGTTCTGTAACTGTAACATAAGAATACAGAAAAACACATTTTAGAGACCTTTAGTGCAAAACAGTCATGTAAATCAAGCAGGTGACCAAAGTCAACTACCTCATGGTAACTAACAATAAGGCATTAACAAACTGTAAAACCTGCACCCAATGCAGTAATGCAATAATACAAGATCTGCTTTTGTCTGCATACAGTATATTTAACAATAAGCTATTTTTCTCATGTTTTTCATCACATGCAAGAAAAAATACATACTTTTCGTTTAAGACAGTGGCAGCTCACCTGAGTAGAGGCGGGGGTAGAAGGAGCAGAGGAAGAGGAGGAAGGTCTCATGGCAGAAGTTAGGATCAGCTGCAGAAGCACAGACAGACAGACAGACAGGAGAGAGAGGGGGAGCAAAGAGCGGAGCAAAAAGGGTTCAAGTCAAAGGCAATGGCAAAGAGGGAGGAGCTTAGAGTGGTGAGACTGCAACTTAAATCTAAATGAAAGAAAATGTTATATTGTCAAAGCCTCCTTAATCTTGTATTAATCTATGTATTCTAAACTTATATAATGTGTGGTATGTACATCTAATCATAAATTAATCCAACTATAAACTAAATATGGAACTACACATATGCAAAAGTTGAAAATGAGAAGGTTACTTTGTAAAGTGTATTCCAAGGTAACACATAACAAAGAGGTAGTGGGCAAGAGAAGACTAGGAATGTAACAGGTACCAATAGAAACTGCTGCAGGATTTTACAGTGTCCCAACCCTTTTATATCTCGATGGTCCCAACCCTTTTATATCTCGATGGTCCCAACCCTTTTATATCTCGATGGTCCCAACTCTTTTATATCTCGATGGTCCCAACCCTTTTATATCTCGATGGTCCCAACCGTTTTATATCTCGATGGTCCCAACCCTTTTATATCTCGATGGTCCCAACACATTTATATCTCGATGGTCCCAACCCTTTTATATCTCGATGGTCCCAACACATTTATATCTCGATGGTCCCAACACATTTATATCTCGATGGTCCCAACCCTTTTATATCTCGATGGTCCCAACACATTTTGTTTCTTGTTCATCCTTATTATTTGGTTTGTAGATCTGTAATTACTGTAAATTACTACAATTCTTTTTCATTAAACAGCTATTTTGATCATGCAAATTGTATGAAAACTGCTTGGTGGCTTGCAATCTGTTTTCTTCGTTTTAGTCTTATCATTCTGTCTGTCATAGGCTTTTGTGTTTACCATCTGAGCTCTCAGTAGAACTTGGTCCTGCCCTGTGCCTTTGAGACCTTTCCCCAGGAGCAGTGTCTGCTGGGAGACCCTTTGCCTCACGGGTGCTGCGCTCTGATTGGCTCGTGCCAGGCCAGGTGTGCCCACAGGTAGAGACTGAGACACCTGTGATGTGGAGACAACAGAAATAAATAAACCAGGAAGCTAAGTTACCACTTATATTGTTTGTTTGTCTGTGAGCATGTCGCAGTAAAGCATCATTGAAACAATAACACACAAACCAAACAAAAATCAAATCTTGATATATCGTTATGAGGATCTGCTAATTTGGGAAGATTGTTGAATTGTGATACATTTATGTTCTGCACTTCACTGTCAGTTGTGCTGTAACAATGTTCATAAAAAGGAAAATAAATAGTATTAAGTATTATGATGCACATTCGATTGAATGTACTTGAATTTGTAGTTCAATTGTTTTATGAAGTTGTGGTCTTCTGTATAAGACAGAAAATACTAAATTAGCTATAATAGTGATCAAATCAAAATCGTGATCTTAATAAAATCATATTATATTTTTTAATAGCTGTAATTACAAATCTATAAAACTAAACCTAAAGCCTACAATTATCACAAACCCTTGATTACTTCCCAATATATATATATATTTAAATATCCTATAAGCTTATTGTTATTGTAAAAAAAATGCCACACTAATTGTAATTTAACTTCATTTAAAAGACAAGGCTTAGGAAACTACTAAATCTTTCTGAATTTACATGTAATATTCAAATTGCTCTCTCCCCGTTTGAGGTTTTATCAGCTTGCATTTTGACCAACTGTAGCTACCGTTGGCCTTTGCACACAGACTTTGAGAAGTCTGTGGTGAGAAATAAAAAGGGCCTATAGAAATGGTCTGATCACATGTGAAGGCTATAGTTTCCTTTGTATGTCATTTTCCTTTGGTTACAAGTCGCCTTTTATCATTGTGAGAATCGGGCTATGTGCTACAGGTGTTAAAAGCACATCATTCACATAAGGCTTTGGGGTGAACCTAAATGACCTTCTCTGATTGTATAGATGGTCCAGGCTAACTCCGAGGGTGTCCAAACAAGGGAGTAAATTGGACATGGTTTTGTATACTGTAAAAATATAGTAGTTGTGGCTAAAAAGAAGACAAAGTAGTGGTGGGTGATATGGTAAAACTATAATATAACCATTTTTATCAAAACAATATCGCGATTTTGATTTGATCATGATTTAGTTTTCTTTCTTTTTTTATTAATATGAACACTGACATTGTTGGTGATGAAATGAAATGATGGTTAAGAGCAGAGCATAAATATAAATACACTGTATCAAGATTCAGCAGCTCAGTTTGTCAACTTCATATAACAAATTATATTTTTTTAGTGCCATATTGTCCACCCCTAAAACAAAGTATAATACAAAAAATAAATGTTGACAATGCATTCAGTTATAACAAGATGCAGGAAACAAGGGAAGCGAGCGATCACAAAAAATAAATGTTAGTATGTTAATTATTATCCATTGCAATGTCACATTCGTCCATTCACGCTTGATTTAAAGGCACTGAAAAAAGGGAAATGCCATTTTGAGTAAGTGAGCCATGTATGTAAAGTACCTGTTCAGACATGCCTTACTTTACATTTGTTCTGTCATTTCACAAAATCATACTGCAAAGAAAAGTCACTATTTCTAAGTATCAAGTCATTCAGAAAATGCAAAACTGTAGGCTGTATCAGAAAGATGCCGCTTCTTCCAGAGTAAAGGTAAACTATTCAGTGTGAGTAGAGACTAAATGAAGCTTTTGTTTCTAATTGAGAAGTGTTAAAACTAAAAATACACATGACAAATTATTATATAAACTATGTGAAATAATAACATAGGTAAGTCAAGTCTATTATACAATTTACACCGTGTTAATAATAAACCAAAAATAAAGGAAATGTAAAGAGTCATTCCTGGTATCAGTAAAAACATCGAGTCCTTATAGTAAGAGCAATTTGGTGGTGAGATTATCAAAACAGATTTCATTATTATTTATATACATTTTAACCTTAGTTCTACCGTGTGCTATGCGAAACAATAGGACCATGTTTGCTCACACTTAAGAGAAGAAAATGCAGTTTATTTCTACTTTCATCAATGCTTCAATATTAAGACCACAATGTTAAGTGTGTACACCAAATCATAGCTACACAAGGAAGACCTACTTCAAATCATAGAACAGGGTCAGACAGTCAATTTTGAGCATTTACTACTTTTTATTTTTAGCTCTTTCTGATTTTAGGAAACTAACGGATTACACCTTTAATACCCAGTACAACTAAGTCAAAAGCTACTCTTCAGAAAAAATGCGTTCTCAGGAACTGCTCACATACCTGCCGTCCAGGTGGGCTGGCTGGTGTGTGGAAGGGAGTGATTGGAGTAGAGGTTGTCGTGGTAACCGTTCTCGAGCTCCCATTGGTCAAAGTGTTGGAGGATTTTGTGGCCACAGAAGCAGTAGTAGTAGTAGAGTTTGTAGTTATGGATGCAGTAGTCGTAGAGGCTGTTTGAGTTTTCGCCGGTGAGGGCAGGATGGGTCGGGCGTAGGTGCGTAAGGTCGGTGTCGCCGTGGGGGTGAGTTTGGGCGGAGCCGGGACCAACAAGTGAGGCGAGGTGGGCGTGGTGGTTTTGGTGATGTGAGAAGTGGACAGGGATGGTGCAGGGGTGAGTGGGGGAGGAGGGGAGCAGGTGGTGGGGGTGGGCGGTGCGGGACAGTCCAGTAACAGAGGGTTAGGGGTGAGGCGAGGGGGTGTCGGGGTCACAGGGACAGGGGCAGAGGAGGAAGGGGCGGGGTCAGACGGAGAAGGATGGCTCCCATTGGGTGGTTCTCTGTGCTCCGATTGGCTCTGACGGGCCGCCTCCCGCTCCATGCTTCAACAAGTTAAGACTCTGCAACATAACAACAAGCATTTGATTATAGACAGCCAAATAATTTCTTGAAGGTGTAGTCCACAAGTTTCCTAAAGCAAGAAAATTATTATTATTATTTTTTAGGAAACTTACAGGCTACATCTAACACATTCTGACAAACCTGGCATTCATATCTGCTCTTCTCTCCTGCAAGAATTGGTCTCAGTAACAGTAAGAACTGGTGCTTCTAAAAAACATCATAACCAATCAGTAAAACAAAAGATTGTAAAACCAACTAAGAAAAAACTTAATTATTTCTATGTCTAATGTCCAAAGTAGGAATGCATCGAGATTTCTGGGCCTGACGAATATTTCAATGACCAATCTGGCCTTTTCTGTCTATGCCTGTCTCTAAACTTAAATATCAGAATTTATGCCTTTTGAAGAACAGGTTATCACAAGGCCTATCCAATCACATAAAGCACAAGTAAAAAGCATGGAGTACCAGTTAATGAAAAAGTACAAAATAACTTTATGCTCTGGCTCTGACATTTTTGTTATTGTAAAATGCCTAGTAATGCAGTCATTCTTTGTGTCTGTCAGCTTTGAAACCCCAAACCTGACTCTGTTAAGGTTGCCTTTAGTGACTGTCTGGGTGTGAAAGTCTGACACACTCATTGTTGCAGTACCAACAGTTTAGTGGCACATGGTTTAAATGGTACAATGTAGAGGAAAATTGTTTTATATGGTTTATGATTCATACACATAAAGCACATGTCTTTTGTGTTATTACTTTAGTAAGTGCTATCTGTTTTATTTATTTCTATGTATTTTTTATAAATAATATACTGGCTGTGTTTATGTGACAAGTTATGCTTGCTAACTGTGACTTTTACAATTCACACAAGGCTAAATAGTACAATTAAGAGTAGTGGTTTTAGCTAATAGAAATATATCCTGAGCGGGGGATTAATTTAGTTATATAGCTGCTCGTATGTACATAATAAGTAATATTATATTAACAAGTCTTCAAGTCTATAATGTGTGTATAACCTTTATTTGATCCCCCAATGCTAACTAATGAACATATGGGCTGCAGTGTGGACGTGGCCTTTATACGGACTTTATTCACTTGTAATTACGACAAGATAATGACATGCTGTACACGTCTGAGGCGGGAGCTAAAATCGGCCCCAAACCTTCATTAGAGGCTAGTTAGTGTTATAAACGTACGTCTAATGGTCGGCTAAACACGGGCCACATTCCCCGCAGCAGGTGCGAGTCCGCGCTTTACGCACGGATGCTGACATCTGTCAAGTCCGGGGCTATCCCTCCAAACAGGGCTCCAACATGTGACCACCAACATAGAAACACAAGAGGCAAAAACGGCGCAGACAGGCCTCTAGAGTCCAGTCTTCGTGATAGCGTTTATCAGTCTGGACGGTGGTCTGTGGACACGTACCTGCTCAAAGGGGCCTTGTGCTCCAGGTTAATCCCGCCGTGTGCCATCAGAAAGCGGCTGCATGTCTGATGGAGTCCGCCGCTGCTAGCTGCGTGATGAACAGGGTCTATTTTTTCAGCAGGGTCGACACACTACAGGCAGAAATGGGCGTGTTTGTAGCTGCTGGACTTCCTCGTCGTCTGACAGCGCAGTGGCGACTGTCTCCAAGCTTTACCTCCACAACCACCACAGCCTCACAGTCAAAACAACGAGCCCCGCCGCTGCACAGGCCGTCTACTGAGGACCATGTGTCGCACTTGATTTAGGGCTTCTCCTGCCTCTTCTGTCCCCACCGTCTGTGTGCGCTGTGCTGGCCGCTGTGTCACCGGCTCCGGGGAGGGAAACAGCCCGGCTCTCGGCCAACGTGAAGCGGCTGGCTGGGCCTGGATAGTCCGCTGCCGCTGGAGGAGATGAGAGGCTGAAGACAGGGCGACAGAGCAGACAGCACCACTCAGAGCTCAGGAGGACTGACTCAAATGTGCTTATAACAACTAACAACTAAATTCTACTAGTAATAAACACGTATAACTACTAGCTAATTATAAACACCAACTAGATTAATTGTATTAAATTGTCTTTAATATCAGTTACTGATCTGACAAATTACTTTATTTTCCATGGCTCACCTTAGGCTAGTAAAATAACATTTCCTAAACTCACACCTTCAAAAAGAGTGAACCTGTACAAAAATAAGTTTAGGACAGGCATTGTGGTGGGGGTTTTCAAGTGGCACTCAAGAGTCTTTTAAGTTTCTGTAAAACTCATAGCACACATTGTGGAGTGACCATTTTAGCCTGACCTGTGGACTGTAGCCTATTAAGATAGGCCTATACGATTTTTTTCATAAGAAGGAACTGTTTAACCAATCACACGTTTTCATGGGACAGGAGCACTTTCATATATCCAGAATTTATCAGGAATAATGTGAGGGAGCAGACAAATTCAAAATTGATTTGACAGTATTCAAATTATTTATATTACAGAATTAAAAGCCAACTCCAGATCTCTGCAGTGAGGCCTATATTACCTGTGTACATATTTCCTGGTTAGTGTGAGACTGTGATAGAGGGTCGCGAAGGAGAGGAAATAAGAAATCATTCAAACTTGATTTCTTTTTAAACGCTTTTACAGTCACAAAATCAGGTAGTGCAGCTTTAAAACGTTGAACTACTGCTGGGTAACACTATAACATGTTGCCACCAGAGGGAGCCAAATCAGAATCAGCGAACTGTCATCATCAGATCAAAGCCTACATGCTATTTGCCTATGATTTTTTGATCCAAAAACTGGGACACATATTTTTAAATGGTAAAAAGATGTAATTTTATAATGGATATTGTAACATTCTTAGCCATTGTCTTTAAGTGTGTTATGTGTTGCTTTTGGTCAAAATTGGGCCAATAGGGCAAGGTTTATAAAAACTGGGACAAATGAGAGTCCCATCAGAAATTTTGGACAAGAAGCCTGAAATAGTGACTGATACCACTAAATAGGGACATCTGGTCACCCTGTATTTGCCCTAGTGTTGTTTGCTCTTTTAAAAATAACTGAATGAACTCACATGGAAAATCATGAGAATGTAGTCTGACCAGCTTTTACTGTTATGTCATTGAAGAGGTGAGGAACTGTGTCAATTTAGTGTTCTTTTAACATTTAGTAGTGATTCAGAACACATTTTTACATCTGGTTTAACTATAGGTTTCATTTTTCTGTCAAATTCACGGTTGACTAATTTGCAAGTGGATTTCCTTGTGTTTTTCCGACTGAAGGCCAATACATACTGTAAAATTTTGATCTTTAATAGAATTTGAACTCCATAATCACACAATTCCAGGTGTTTTTTACATCAGCTAAGTCCAAGTAATACATTTACCTTTTTTTGC
>JAVQKG010105967.1:0-12685 GCA_036025885.1 Hypseleotris bucephala
TTGCTGCTAACAAACAAACAACGCGTCAGACAAGTCTTCCGGTAGCAAGGTAATGTCTGTTAAAGCTTAAGAACAGGACATTACACTTACTGTGAACAGATCATTTATTGTATTAAGTAAGTAGCCTATAAGTTCAAGTGATATTAGTGTCAACCTACAATAAAATGTACTGTTGAGATTCTAAACTAGCATTTTGAACTTGTATGCATTGCTTTTTAAATGATCATAATATTATTGTTAATCACAATTATTATGGCTACAATAATCGTGAGACAAAAATTTGAGATCGTCCCATGCCTAATGCATACTATGGCTGAAAGATGAATCGCAATCGAATTACAATTTTAATGGTCACAATTATCAAATCGCAAAGGCTGCAGTTTTTTAGGCTTAGGTTTTTCATAATATAATATCTTTGCACTAAACGTAATATATGGTCAAAAAGCTGACTCCCTTGTAGATTTAACTTCTACAAACATGTTCTGAAAGGCATGTGATTCTTATGGAAGTTTAACAGTCTTTTTTGTGTTAATGCTTCCAGACAGGTTTAAAAGGTGCTCTGTGAACTGAAACTTGGCTTCAAAAATAAATTGCAAATCTAACCGCCATTGCCATATCTGTCATAAAAATCCCAATTAGATATTTTTCAAAATCGTTCAGCCTAATGCACACCAGTGGCACCGAAAGGTATCTTGGGGCAGTATTTCACAGGGGGCCCTTTAACCAGATTTGACCACACTAATACAATCTGGTACTGGAAAAAATATGAATGTAAATAGATTCCAAAGAAATCCTTGTAAATACTGTCCAGGTTCTAACAGTGTAAATGCCAGGGTTGGTCCAACAGCCATATGACAGTAGAATACTATCTGCTGACTGAATATAATATTACATTTAGGGATGCACCGATACGGGATAGGATATCTGTGCCTGGATCAGTAAATGTGTCCGATACTGGAACCAATATCATTTATTATACTTTTTCCTAATTATGAGCAGATGGCAAATGACATTTTATTACACTGTAACTAAAAATGCCAAAGGTTAGACATTTTTAGGATCATCTGGTCTTAGTTAATTAATATTTTGGTTTAATATTTTTTGATAATATCATGCCTTTCATTTTTGCATTAGTATCGGTGGATATCGGGTATCGGTCGATCCACAAAGCCCAAATATCGGGATCGATATCGGGACTGAAAAAACTGGATCGGTGCATCTCTAATTACATTACAGTTTTTATTATCATAAAACCACACGGTAGTGCTTTATTTAAACTTAGGAGCCATACACAGGAAAAAAATAACTATTAGTCAGTATTTTCAGCATTTTGGTGCATTTTGGGATGGTTATAATGTGAGTAAAGGTACTTTGAGTATTCACAAGTCAGTGCCAACGTTTCCCTGTTGTAATAATTCTGTTTTGATTAAATGTTTGTCTGCTCTCTGGGGGCCCCTACTGGCTTAGAGTCCCTAAGCAATTGCCTGCCCTGCCTGCTGGCACGCTACACCTCTGTTACATACTAGCATCTTAACAGATTACTCATTCTCATCCAGTTTTTCATTTGTTAATCTTTTTCAGACTATTCCCACTGGAGCCTATCCCTGCCACTATGGGCTTTAGGTAGGGTATATTTTGGACAATGACCTAACAAACACACTCACTTACTGCTACATTTATTTATAAGGGCACATCACAATAGATTCTCCTCACTGTCGTGCCATGTTCTTGGATCCAGAGAGAATCCACAGTAACACGAGAAGAACATGCAGACTCCATCATTTAACACTACCACTGTATCAGATGTTTTTGTGAAATTGTTTAGTCATTAAGTTTGAAGAAAATGCAGTATTGTTTTAATATTTTAATAATTACAAAATGTTTTATGTTTTAGATCTCATGTGGAAAACGACTTTTCAGTTAACAGGTCTAAACGTCTAAACCAGGACTAAACCAGGACTAAACAATGTCTAAACCAGGACTAACTCAGGACTAAAACACCTCAAATCCACAACTAAATACGATTCAGGACTAAACCAGTCTAGACACTATGACACCTCTAGAGCAGGTCTAAAGCAGGACTAAACACGGTCTAGACCAGAACGACACTAGGACTAAAACACCCCTATCACAACTACACAATTAGGACTTAACAGGGTCCAGATCAAAACCAGGACTCAATAAGTCTGGTCCAGACTAAACAAGGTCTGGACCAGAACTAAACTAGGACTATCACAACTACACAAGGGTCTAAACTAAGACTAAACAGGGTTTGACTTAGGACCAGAACTAAACCAGGATTTAACATGGTCTAGGTCTAAACCAGGACTAAACATGGTCTAGACCAGAACTAAACCAGGACTAAGTAAGGTCTAGACCAGAACTAAACCAGGACTAAAGATGGTCCAAGTCTAAACCAGGACTAAACAAGGTCTTTACCAGAACTAAACCAGGACTAAAACGCCTATAGACCAGAACTAAACCAGGACTAAACAAAGGGCCCCACATTACTGAGTTACACCACTGTTAATTGATTGTGTGTGAGTGAAAGCATGTCTCAGTGAGTCATTAGTGAGTCCATATTTCAGTGATCAGAGCCTATAGTGGACAGTGGAAAATGTGGCTGTCCATACGTCCTTTGTGTCCAGTGTGTCCAGTGTGTCTATTTCAACACAGTAATGATAGACAGGTTTCTGTTCTATTATAGTGTATATCATCAAATGTATTTAAATATCTCCATTTGACCTTTTTATGGTTTACTTCTGGTCTAAACCTTCTTTATTCCTGGTTTAGAGCTGGTCAAGGTCTTGTTTAGTCCTGGTTTAGATCTGGTCTAGACCTTATTCAGTCCAGGGTTAGTACTGGCTTAGACCTTGTTTAGTCCCGGTTTAGTTTGGGTTTAGACCTGGTTAAGTCCTGGATTATTTTTGGTTTAGTCCGTGTTTAGTCCTGGTTTAGTTCTGGTATAGACCTTGTTTAGTCCTGGTTTAGAGCTGGTCTAGACCTTGATTAATCCCAGTTTAGAGCTGGTCTAGACCTTGTTTGGTCCCGGTTTAGAGCTTGCCACCTTGTTTAGTCCTGGTTTAGTTCTGGACAAGTCTTTAATCTTGGTTTAGACCTGGACCCCATTTTCTCCTGGTTTAGACCTTTGTTCAGCTGTGGTCTTGGGGTAGGCCTATTTTAGGATAGTTCTGGTCTAGACCTCATTTAGTCCTGGGTCATGTTTAGTCCTAGTTTTGACCCTAGTTTTAGTCTAGAGCTGTTTAAGTTCTGATTTAGTCCTCCTTGCTTTAACCACAATACCCTCCTCCACTCATTTGCCTCTCTGCCTGATATTCCGCCCCTGGTTCTGTTCACCACAATTCCTGCTTTTCTTTGTGTACACATCTGGGTCAGTTGTACCAGAATAGTGACAACACATACTCAAAAAACAATCTGCAACTTTACAACCTAACAAACGAACTGCAGTGATCCAAGCTTCATCATTTATAACCTCCCTTACACACTCCAATGGGGAAGACAGAGACAGCTATGCATAATTCAGCTTAGGCATTATTGTAAAGTGATTTGATTTGTTGCTTTTTCTACCTTACAGAAATCATCCCTCAATTATCAATATAATTATAAGCATTGGAGTCCACAGTTCTGCAGCATATTGAATGAAAGTGCTATAGACATTGTTTAGTCCTGGTTTTTAGAGATGGTCTAGACCTTGTTCAGTTCTGAATGAGCCCTGGACCCTAGTTTAGACCGTTATTTAGTAGTCCTGTTTAGAAGTTGATTAGTCCCTATTTAGTTCTGGTTTAGACCTTCTTTAGTCCTGGTCTGAACCTTGTTTAGTCCTAGTTTTGCCCATTGTTAAATTGTGGTCTAGGGGTGTTTTTGTCTTGATTTAGTCCTGGTTTAGTCTTTGCTTAAACCACAATGCCCCCCTCCACCTCTTGGAACCTGGTATTTTAGTCTAGTTTAGACCTTGATTTGTCCCGGTTTAGTTCTGGTTTAGTCCTGGTTTACAAATGAATTGCAGTGATCCCAAGCTTAATCATTTATGACCCCCCTTTCACTGGAGTGGGAAAGACAGCTTGGACATTATTGATGAGCTATTGTAAATGATTAGTTGCTCTTTTTCTACCTTACAGAAATCCTCCCCCAATTGTATATACATAATTATTATAAGCATTGGAGTCCACAGTTCTGCAGCATATTGAATGAAAGTGCTGTAGACTTTGTTTAGTCCTGGTTTTTAGAGCTGGTCTAGACCTTGTTCAGTCCTGAATACCTGGATCCTAGTTTAGACCCTTGTTCAGTTGTGGTCTCCAGGTGTTTTAGTCCTGTTTAGACATTGATTAGTCCTGGTTTAGTTCTGGTTTAGACCTTGTTTAGTCCTGGCTTACAAATGAATTACAGTGATCCCAAGCTTAATCATTTATAAACCCCCTTATACTCAAGACAGAGACAGTTTGGACATTATTGATGGACTAATGTAAATTATTTGATTTGTTGATCTTTTTTCTACCTTACAGAAATCATCCCTCAATTATCAATATGTATCATTATTATAAGCATTGCAGTCCACAGTTCTGAAGGATATTGAATGAAAGTGCTATAGGTTTAGACTTTGTTTAGTCCTGGTTTAGTCCCAGATTAGTCCTGGTTTAGAGCTGGTCTAGACCTTGTTCAGTCCTGAATTAGACCTGGACTCTAGACAGTTAATTGTGGCCTAGGGGTGTTTTAGTCCTGTTTAGACCTTGATTAGTCCCAGTTTAGTTCTCGTTTAGACCTTCTTTAGTCCTAGTTTACAAATGAATTGCAGTGATCCCAAGCTTAGACTTTGTTTGGTCCTGGTTCAGAGCTGAATTACACCTGGAACCTTTACCTTATTTAGTTGTGGTCTAGATGTGTTTTAGTCTTGATTTAGTCCTGGTGTAGTCCTTGCTTAAACCACAATGCCCTCCTCCACCTCTTGGACAATGGTGTTTTAGTCCTGTTTAGACCTTGATTAGTCCCGGTTTAGTTCTGGTTTACACCTTGTTTAGTGCTGGTGTACAAATGAATTGCAGTGATCCCAAGCTCAATCATTTATGACCCCCCTTTCACTGGAGTGGGAAAGACAGAGACAGCTTGGACATTATTGAAGAGCGATTGTAAATGATTTGTTGCTCTTCTTCTACATTACAGAAATCATCCCCCAATTATCAATATGTATCATTATTATAAGCATTGGAGTCCACATTTCTGCAGCTGAAAGCGCTATACTTTATTTAGTCCTGGTTTAGACCTTGTTTAGTTCTGGATTAGTTCTGGTTTAGACTTTGTTTAGTCCTGGTCTAGACTTTGTTCAGTCCTGAATTAGACCTGGACCCTAGACCATTGTTTAACTGTGGTCTAGGGGTGTTTTAGTCTTGATTTAGTCCTGGTTTAGTCCTTGCTTAAACCACAATGCCTCCCTCCACCTCTTGGACCCCTGGTGTTTTAGTCCTGTTTAGACCTTGATTAGTCCCGGTTTAGTCCTGGTTTACAAATGAATTGCAGTGATCGTAAGCTTTATCATTTATAACCCCCCTTACACTCAAGGCAGAGGCAGCAATGCATATTTCATCTTGGACATTATTGATGAGCTATTGTAAAATGATTTGATTCATAGCTCTTTTTCTACCTTACAGAAACCATCCCTAATTATCCATGTGCATAATAATTAAAACCATAGGAGTCCACAGTTCTGCAGCATGTTGAATGAAAGCGCTATGACAGAGCCTGGTTCTAGGTCAGACAGGTGTACGCTATAGTGTGCGTCTGTTGGCATAGCGCAAACATGGATAATGGAAAAACATCCTTTACCGTGATGAGATATCCCCTCTGTGCAGCGCGCTAGGAAAACGCGCTGCACAGAGGGGATATGCAGCGCGTTTTACACGGACTGTCTGCGGCATTAGAATGTATGTCATGTACTCTACCCGTACCCCAACGGGAGCTACACGTTTGATATGACCTTGTAGACGAATTACGCATGGGAAAAAAATAGGTAGAAGTCTTACCTTTTGGCTGCAGGAGAAGCGAGAGCAGTTCGTACGGAAAAAAACCCAGCGAATATGGAAGGAAAAAAAGATCCCCCCGTGTCGCTGACAGCAAACCACGCCTTCTATCGCGATAGGGGTCGGCGGTGGAGGCTATATCGATTACTCATTGAGATAGAAGGAGAGTGACCGCGCGCTATGAGTCACCGTGTTGTGTCCTTACGCGCGGAGGGAGATAGAAAAGAGCGCGCACTGTTTACTTCTATATGCGCCTATCCCGGGCTGAACTGCGCTGATGAATGGCTGAATGTGGATAGGGATGAGATAGGGGGCAGGAGGGGGTGGTGATGGAGTGTACGTGTGGTGGTGAGGCGGAGGTCACAAGCAGCACTCCGACTGCATTGATTACTTCTAAATCTAGCGCTAATATTGCTTTCCAAAGTTCATTTTGCCCGTGCGTTCATTTGTGTCGTTTAGCCAAAGATTCATGGAGAGATCGGTATAGGGCAGTGTATAATGAGAGAGAGAGGCAGAGGAGGAGAGTTAGATTTGGAAGTGAAATAACAGATAGGGTTTTGGTTTAGACCTTGTTTAGTCCTGGTTTAGGTACGGTTTAGACCTTCTTTAGTCATGGTTTAGATCTGGTCTAGAGCTTGTTTAGTCCTGGTTTAGACCTTTTTTATTCCGGGATTAGGTCTGGTCTAGACC
This sequence comes from Hypseleotris bucephala, assembly GCA_036025885.1. NCBI lineage: Eukaryota > Metazoa > Chordata > Actinopteri > Gobiiformes > Eleotridae > Hypseleotris > Hypseleotris bucephala. Next base: position 6,723 of record JAVQKG010105967.1, read on the forward strand.
TTGTTTAGTCCTGGTTTAGACCGTTTTTATTCCTGGTTCATAGATGGTCTAGCTTGTTTAGTCCTGGTTTAGACCTTTTTTAGTACTGGTTCATAGCTGGTCAAGAGCTTGCTTAGTCCTGGTTTAGATCTTTTTAGTTCTGGTTCAAAGCTGGTCTAGAGTTTGTTCAGTCCTGGTTTAGACCTTTTTTAGTCCTGGTTCATAGCTGGTCTAAACCTTGTTTAGTCCTGGTCTAGAGCTTGTTTAGTCTTCATAGCTGGTCTAGACCTTTTTAGTCATGGTCTAGACCTTTTTAGTTCTGGTTTTGAGCTGGTCTATAGCTTGTATAGTCCTGGTTTAGACCGTTTTTAGTCCTGGTTTTGAGCTGGTCTAGACCTTGTTTATTCCTGAACCTTGTTTAAATTGTGTATTGAGGTATTTATTGTATATATTGATTAAGGACAGCTATGTTTTTCCTGTGCCTATTTTTGTATTCCAAACGCAGAATAATGAGGTCAAAAAGAGTTTGTCAGGGCAGCTGAGGATATGACAAAATCCTTCTACCTAAACAGAGATCCTACCAGAGATCCAGAGACAGCTGTTATAAGAAGCTTAACCAGCAAATGTTTATCTCAAAGTCTGGAAGTCCGGAGAAATAACAATGGATTCGATTTATTTTGTACTACAAAGCCTCAAGGCTGTCTCAAAGAGCTTATATTTTGTTCACTCCACACTAACACAGGGGTGGTGGTAGCCACAACTGCCCTTGGGCAAACTGACAGAGGGGTAGCCATTCTGTACCATAACCTCTCTGATGACCACCAAATATCAACCACACAACCACATTCAAAATTGAATAAATCTAAATTTCTTTTTAACAGACCAAAGTTTGAGTGTTGTACCTTGACATGTTCCGACTCCTACTGTGGTCCTCAGAAGTGGTCATGTGATGTTACAGTGACATTTTGGAACACATTCATAGTTCTTGACCCACGGATTTTTAGGGACATGTTGATCCAGCATACAAATCTATGTTTTCTATTTTGAAACATCTCAGTATGCAGTGTTATGAAGGGAAAATCAGTAAGTTAAATCATTCAGAAAGCATTTAGCTAAAATACCTATCACAAACACAATTACATATTCTATTCCACCCCTTGCAACCTTACTCATCAGCAGACACACTGACATTTGACAGCTGGGCACATCTTTTTAGAGTAAATGTCATCTTAGAGTGTACTCAAAACAACTTTACCCAATCCACGAGTGTTCTGATTGGTCAAAATAAAATCTCTGTGCTGACATATGTTGTTGGCACTGACCTACTGCCAAACATCTGTCTGTGGACACACATAAACCTTTTTCTTAGAGAGGAAGTTATTCAGTAATAAAACAAATATGTCTGGCCTTAAGTTGACCTCATAAAATCATCAAAATCTCTTTGTGATTATGTCTGAAACTATCTAGGAAAACTGTAATTTTACCAGGTGGTAGGAGAAACTGGAGCACCTGAAGGAAACCTACGCAGACACGGGGAGAATATACAAAACTCCACACAAATAGACACCAGCGAGCCCAGGACTCGAACATGGGACCACCTTCTTGATGTGAGGCAGGAGCGCTAAACCTCTTCTAAATAATACAACTAAATTGATGCAAATAATAATTTTACCAAAAGTTAATTAATAATCCCACAAATCTTGATGTAATACTCAATTTAGAAATAGAAATGAATGAATGTAATATGAAAATGCAGAGAAACACACTTACGCTCTTCCAGGTATAGAGGGGACAAACAAAATCAACAACCAGGTGTCTACAAAGCCCAGTGGTCAGGTCCGGTACTAACATGGTTACAACTGTGTTATTAGATCACATTGTTTTACTTTAGCAGCATGTCAGGTCACCTCAGGTCACCCCAGGTCACCTCAGGTCATGTCTGTTTGTTATTAGGTTTACTATAGCTCAAATGTCCTCAAATGACATCAGCATTACAATACATCAAATCAGTTTAGCTCGAGACATTTTTATAATCTAGATTTAGTAAGCTGAATGATTATAATTATTACTATTTTTGCATTAAGTATTGTTAGTTTTGTGTTGTTGGTATTTTTGTTCGATATTTTACATGATAATTGAGAACTGGAAGTCAAATTTGAATGAAATTAAAGCTGCATTACCGGATTTCTTTATCCTTGTATTTTGGCAAAGATAATTATTTAGTTATTATAAAATTAAACTTTGAGGTCACATGGGCTGTATTATAAGGGTATATGTTTTAGAGTGAAGGAAGGAACTGTTTAACCAATCACACGCTTTCATAGGACAGGAGTACTCTGATTGGTCGATTCATCCTTTATCTTTCCAGAACTAGAATCTATCAGGAATAATGTGAAGGAGCGATCGTTTTGTTTCAAAAATTCACAGCTGGTTATTTTATAGAATTAAAAGCCAACTTTAGATCTCTGCTGGTATTCACATACCTCCTGGCTTGTGTATACTTCCTGGTTTGGGTGAGACTATGATAGAGGGTCGCGAAGGAGAGGAATTAGGAAAGAGGTGTGTATCATTCAAACTCAAAATATCACTTTTACAGTCACAAAATCAGGTGGTGCAGCTTTAATATCAGAAGTTAGCCAAAGATGAATTGAATTGTTTTTGGTTCAATCATCTGAAAACATAACTGTATAATCATATTATAATTATTAGATTGTTAGATTAACAAACACATTTATTCATTTGCTTAGCTAAAGTGAGTATGGCTCTCTTTGTCAGAAAGAAAAGTAGGATCACATCTGATTTACAGATACACTACAAGTCTATCAGCTTTGTGTGCTACTACTATCTTTGTCCTCTTATTACATGTAGGAGTCACAGGTGCTTGGAACCCACTAGAGCTTAGACAGTAAGTCGCAGGGGTGACACACAGACACATGAAAACATTCATGACCACATTCATTCATTGGGGACAACACACAATTATCTGAGGACAATGGAAAAATACCACGAAGGAGGAAAACCATGGTAACACAGGGAGGACATACATAGTCCAGAGAGCCTAGGACTAGAACATACAGCATTCCCCTTATATTTCTTCTAAGGTGAATTATTTTGTGTAAAAACATTTGTAAAGCTCCAGCCCCTACAGTAGTTGTAATAATGTGTATTAAATATAGCTCTTGTCTGGGTGTGAGTCCTCTTTAGTTGATGTAATTGTTCAGGATAGACCTCTCACTCTGAAAGGGCCCAAAGGGACTCATTAGGAAGGAGGTAGACCACGACTTAATTACTGCAGAAGAACTCATAGGCCCAGCTCTACTACTCTAAGACACAGACAAAATAGGACCACCATGGAGAAAGCATTGGTGAAGTAAGTAAGGGTTGATGGGTCGAATCCCTGCCCAAATGCATTCTGTCCCCAAGCAAGACACTTAATGACTTGGATGAATGTGGTTGGTGGTGGTCGATGCAGAATGGCAGCCAGGTCTCCGTCAGACTGCCCCGGGGCAACTGTGGTGACACAAGTAGCTTACCAACACGGTGGAGTATAAGAATAATGCAACTTTAAAGCATTTTTGAGTGTTGAGAAAAGCCAATGCATTATTATATAAAGATGTAAGTTCAGTAGTTGTCTTCAAAAATGGCAAAAAATAAATAGACAGAATTTGAACACAGTGGGATAAAATCTTTAAATTCCTCAGAAGTACACTTGAGCTATAACACTGAAACACTGGTCTACACTGACAAACATCTTCTTATGCAATTATGAATAATGTTAGACTACAGTAAAATGTCCACTGAAAGCATGTACTGTTGACGAAGGTAAACATAGGGAAAGGTCATCTCTGTATACGAGTTCTTGTTTGACCTGGGACTGTGGGAGTGGTCACTCACATGTGTAAATGTCACATGGGGACATCCTACCTAATCAATGTGATGTATACACCCAGGGTATGTTTAAATTCACTATACACTATACACATTGTGGACATTTGTGTCTATGACGAGGCTATATATATGTTTTTTCCAACTTTTACAACATATTGTTTTTGCACTAGTTGGAAGACAGCCTAAAACAGTACTGTATAAAAGCATATTATGTTACTGTGAAAATGATTCAGTCTGAGATATGGAACTGACATCCACACTGACTGAAACTTATAACGACACATTTATGATCCTCCTCAACACTTTTATGTAGTTTCCAATAGTTGCATATGTCTTAATGGAAAACATTATATAATGCATGAAATGTTTTGATTGTTTAAAATGAACTATTGTTAAAACATAGAAAATGCTTAAAATTGTCAATTTGACTCTATTCTATAAGTAGGTTGTCTGTAGTCTGTAGCAGAGCTATTGTCTCAACAGCTCTGAACTGTAGAGGCCAGAGAAGAGGGTCTAAAGTAAAACTCCACTACTATTGGTCAAAGTTGTAACCCGCAAACTCTGATTTGATGTGGCTGTAGATGCCAAGGGAGGCACTAAAGTAAAATAATAATTTTGACAGATTACCTACTTTACATCATAAAACAGGGTCAGATAAAACATAAGGAGGGCATGCAGTCTAATCATTTAAGAGAAACTGTATGTGCTCATACCATGGTAAATGTATTTTCTTTGGGCTGGTTTTCATTGTGATATTCTATTATTTTGGTCATGACGCCATCTGGTGGTTATACTGGGGCAGCAGTACACTCACATTACCAAAAGATGGCGCTACTCAAACATTGTATTTATTGATGCGTTCACTTGTTTCTGTAAAATATACAGTCAATAATTTACCTATTTAGAAAACTGTATATAAACGAATTTCGAACATGCTGACAATAATATAATATTCAAAATGAAACCAGATGGAGTTTGTTAGTTTCTTACGAAGGTTGATGAATTTCAAACCTAGTTGATGTTGTAGATTCAGTTTTCACGTAAACGCAGCACGCAGACTGTTGTCAAGTGAAGCGACGCTATCTTCTCTGCATCTGCTGCACGTCTGGAGCTAGCTCACAGTAGTACAGGTTTCTCTTTAGATCTTCATCGTTCCTGACTAAGGGTAAGAATCAAACTACCACACGCATTCCTGAACACTTAAATCTAGTGAGATCTGACTAATGCTAACCTCACAGAAACATCTTGCTAACAGGGTGGTCACTAAAACAACCTGTTGTCTCTTTTGTCAATGGGTTTTATTGTTGATCAGAAAATCTAGCAGACAAGAACTCACCAGCTTGTTTGACAGTTCATCCCCTTGCAAATCATTATAAAAAGAGATTTTAGTTTAGCTTTTAGCTCATAAACAGCGGGATTGTACAAATGTAGCTAGCTTGTAGCTGAGGGGCTAACTATTGCAGTTTTGTAGATTTTTGGTTCTGGCACAGTTTATCCCGACCTTTATAATGGTTTTATGTTTAATTACTTGAAGTATATAAAATGTTTTTTGGATTAAACTAGTGTAGCATTCAGTAGTACTTTAGTGCATGATATTTAGCAAACTACTGAATTGACATGAACTTGCAAGTAACTATAGTCGTCAACACAGGAGCTGCCACTGCCAGATGACACGCACTGTCCATCTGTTCTCTATTGTTATATCAAACTCGATTACAGACTCGGAGTTCACAAGACAAACCCTAAAACACTCATAAAAAGACACATAAAGTGACACATTATTATTGTATTGCAGCAGCCATTGACATGACATAAATGTACACTATATACTTCATTAAACAGTCTGAAAGGATTTATAACCTGCTGTCACAAACAACTAACGTGCACTCTCCCATCTCGTTTTTTTCTATAAAAGTCTGAGACAGTCATTGTAAACCACATTTAAGTTTACACAGACTTCCTCTATTATAGTTGGACCCATAGACATAATAAAGGGGTAGACGCCGCATTAGCTGCTGGGGCGCATGAAATACGGCCGCCATCTTGGACCGGTCGTCCTACTCGTAAATGCCGTATGCCTGAGCACTATGCAGTCT